>JAXCGZ010022938.1:0-88906 GCA_037179515.1 Halocaridina rubra
ATCACTTTTATCTGGATCTACTTTTTCTTCACTACCACTGTCACATTCATCACTCAATGCACTGAAGAAATTGTGAGTAGAGACAGAAAACCTAGCTTGCAGAACCTGAAAGTAAAGGACTAGAAGAGAGCTAGATCGAATAGTAGAGAGCAAAGGGTAACAGCCTTATCCAGGGGCAAGGTTCACACACCTCATTAGCCGCGGGTGTATAAGTTACTCATACTAATAAACTTCAGGAATTAACGACGTGTTTCAGCCACCCTCTCACTTGTATATTTTAAGTATCTGTCTCTAGATAGAGAGAGAATTTCAGTCCTCACATAATTCATGCAAATATTTATAAGAATTTCTTTTCTTATATGTCTGATTTCTTGTACTCTTGCCGATGCACATTACATTTTGAAGAAATTATTCTCAAAAACCACATCCTGAAATCCTTAACATAATTTTCGTTTATTACTCTCTTCACAACTTTTGCACTGTCTGTGAACAAATATAAAGATGAATTTACAGACTCAAAACATATTACTTACATTTATATGAAAAAGAAGTGGCATAAAACTAATCTCTCTTGAACCCTATTGCTAATCTTCCTCTAGTTTGACTCTGAATGTCTTATTAGGGCCCTTTTCTTTATTCCATTTAAATAAGTTTTTATTGACTCCAAGACATTTCCAATCCTATTTGCCATTATTTGAAGCTTCCTAATGATTCTCTAGTATGGAGCTGTATCAAGGCCCTATTGAAAATCCAAGAATTTGAAATATTCTCATTCCCTCTCTCTCTCTCTCTCTCTCTCTCTCTCTCTCTCTCTCTCTCTCTCTCTCTCTCTCTCTCTCTCTCTCTCTCTCTCTCTCTCTCTCTCTCTCTCTCTCTCTCTCTCTCTCTCTCTCTCTCTCTCTCTCTCTTGTAAGATAAGGCTTACCATAAAATTCTAGCAAGTTAGTGCTGGCCTGTTATCCTAGAATCTGGGCTGTGTCACAGACAATTATAGAAAATTCCGAGTGGAAAAGAGATGTGCCCTTCCGGTATTTTCATCTTAATTGTATGAAGTATGCTAGACAATGAAACAAACTCGAGAGCTATGTCTCTCCTCCCTTTGATTGAAGATAGGTAAAATGGTCACTTGTGGTCGGTGCCCTGGAAGAGCCCCAGATTTCAGAGATTTTTTCAGTTATCAAACAAACAAACAAATATTTATTTCCATTTGACAATAGCTTTTCTTTTAAAAAACTAAGAGTACACTTATAAGTAGACATGTAATTGAACTAATAAGTAAGAGGGTAATATATACAGTGAAAAGAAATATAGCATTCCTAGAAAATGAAGATTACCTTGAGTTAACAGATACGCATAAAAATTATAATAACAATAATCATGCTGTAATAAAAATGTTAACAATAACGTTAATAATAAAGTATTGATAATAACACTCGATACATGATCGCCATTATCGGCATCATCACCAAATTTGTATTCCTTACAATGAGAATAATTAGTTCTTAACTTAGAAATCAGAGAAGGCGATATCTATTTACATATAGAATGGTTAGTGTTAAGGGAAATTGCATTAAATCATTAAGTTTGATTAGTGTGTGAGCAGTAACTATTTGTCCAAAAGAAAACTATGTAGTTTGCCTTTGAAAGCTGTAAAGGAGGAGGAATTCTCAAAATATTCTGGAATATTGTTCCAGAGTGTTGGCCCTTTAATAGTGATCATCTTTGAACCTGCATCTGTGTTTGTTCTCTGCATAAAAATCTCACTACTCTTATATCCCTGACTGTTTTGAAATTAAATAGCCAGCTAGGTTAATGATGGCTCAAAATTTTGTATACAAAAACTTAAATAGCATAGGCGACCTTGTTTTCTGCCTGCACCCACCCAAGTTATTTGAGAGCTGATGTGATGTGGTCATATATTCTTATTCCTCCCAGGAGCTTATCGGTAGCTCCCCATACAGTTGTGCAATAATTAATGTGACTTAGGGCTAGGGATTCAAAATCCGTTATTCGAGTGGTAGTCTCAAAATTGTCTTTTATACGTGATAAGTACATTAGTGTTCCTGTAGCTTTTTTTACATACTTTATCTATATGGGAATTAAACAACATGTAATTATCAAAGTGAATTCCTAGATATTTTTACAGTTTTGCTAGGTGTAATGATATTGCAGCAAAAATTACTTGTGTTTTCTGAAATTTGTGCTATATGGCACCTTAAACCAATAAACATGCAATGTGTTTTACTTTTGTTAATTAGCAGCGCAATTTCTTGAAACAAGGTTTCAATTTTTTACAGAGTGTTTTCTGCTCTTAATGTTATCTCTGGGAGATTATTAATATCACCACTAAGGAGTAGCTGAGTGTCATCTGCATATTGTACAACTAGACGTAAATGGAGAGGAGAAAAGGACCAAGGACTGATCCCTGTGGAACACCAAATGATATATTTTTTGGAGTATAGAGAATGCTGTTAAGACGGATGGAACTGTCTGCAATTAGATACACACTCTCTAAACCAGGTTGGGTCAATATTTAGGTTAGTACATTTATTAATAAGAATTTCATGGCTTACACTGTCGAAGGCTTTTGATAAGTCTAATGATACAAGCAGAGAGATTTTTTCTTTCTATGTTATTGTAAGCTCTATTAGTAACTTTGAACAGTGCACAATCCATCGAGAGTTTCGGTCTGAGACCATGTTGGTTAATAGCTAATAGTCTGTTTGTCTCTAGATATGACATTAGTTGGCATGCAACTAGTTTTTCCAATATTTTAGAGAAATTGTGTAGCAGGGAAATGGGACGATAGTTTGTCACATCTTCTCTCTCCCCCTTTCAATACAGAGGTATTACATGTGATTTTTTTTTTACAAGAGTCAGGAAACCTTTAAGTAACAATGGAAGTGTTTATAATAGCTATAATATAAGATACAATCATGGGTAGAGCATCTTTAGTAAATTGAAATGGTATACCATCTGGAACCATAAAAGCCAGAGTTTCTTAGGCTAAGAATTAGGGTAGCACAATCGACAAGATTGATTTTGAAGTAATCTTTTATGCTTACACTTAAGAATTGTCATGTTCACTAAGTTGATGTTTTCTTTCATTTTCTCATATGTAATTTTCCCAACATTAGCAAAAGAGTTATTAAAGTTTTCCGCTTTGTCTTTCAACGCTGTAATATTTTCATAACTTTCAGAGGTAGTTTTCCATTTAGTATCATGCTTCTTATCACATTCCATGTTGCCGCTGTATCATGTCTAGAGTCATTATATTGTTTTTTGTAAGTTTTTTTACTTATATAGATGAGAGGTTTGACTCATTTCTTTTCTACTTTATAACGTTCTTAGAGAGTCATATCATATCTATTCATTGTTAGCTCTATTTGTATTTGATTTCTGATTTGCATAGCCTCTTTGGTGTTATTAGTTAGCCAGGGGGCTGAAAGTCGGGTTATTTTTCTTGTTACAATGGGAGCTCAACTATCTAGGCATTCACGGAAAACTTTTGTTAGAATTTAAATCTGCAAATCGACGTTATCAGTGTTTATTATACCATTAAGTGCATTTCTGCTGTTGATTAATTCTTCACAAGAGATATCGGGGAAGTAATTTTTTAGGCACCGTAATGTCTTGAAGGAAGGCATCCTTTTGGTCTTGTTTATGTTTAGCATAACAATGTTGAGCTTGTGATCTGCAATTGGGCAGGGAACTACGCCCCAATAGAGATCTATTGAGTCCTAGAATTAGGGGTTATGCGGGTCGGTTTTGTCACTATTTGTGTTAACTTCAATGTGTTGATCACCCTTTTCATTTTGTTATCTGCTGAAAGCAACTAATCATGAAAGTCACCAAGTATGTATACGGGTTAATGGCGCACACAGATATTTCTGAATGTTTCTAGCAGATGACTAAATAAACTGGAAAGTGCTTTTGGGTGACGGTAAACACACCCTATAATGAAAGATGGAAGTTTCTGAAACTGTACAGTGATCCATATATCTTCGAGCTCTTCTGTTTTTTTCTAGACCTGTGGTTATTTTTGATGCACTGAAATAATTTCTAACATAAATACAGACCCCACCCCCTCGGTCATAATCATAACAAAATATTTTGAACTCCGGGATATTAATATATTTATTTTCTGAGGATATCTATGTTGTGGTCTTTTGTTAGGATTATTATTTCCTCAAAATGAGCAAGAAGGGACTGGGCGTTCACATGCACTAATGTTACATTCTTATCATGCTTCATCAGGGAGATATCCGTAGTCATATTTGTAGTTTGTTCATAGATTTGTCCATGGTTATTTCGATTGTGTGATACTGCTGGGAATTCATCATCCTATATGTTCTAATGGTAGTCCATGGATCCTGGTGTCTGTACCTGCCATTGGATGGGTAACGATGGTATGATCGGGCCTTCCCAAAGTTTGTATGCCTAAGTGAGAGTCTAGGGTCGTAAGAGCCATCTCTTCTGGGGAAGTCTCTCGTGCGTGGACGGCAATAAGAGAGGTTTGTTTTGTGTTACTTTCTGTAGTCTCGCTGATATGGGATCTTTTCATAAGCTCGTTGCTGTTTATTCCAGCATGGCTGTAGTTTAGAATATTTTGTAGATAACCCAGGTTGTGTCCACTGTTTACCCCCGCGAAATGGCTGGACAATTGTGCCTGTAGGCCGTTGATTTAGTTTGTAAGGCACGTATTCATATCCTTTCAGTATCGTTATTGCAAAAGAGATAAAATTTGGTTTGCGAAAAAGGTCCCTAATCAAGACTTTTTCAGAGGGAATGCCTTGATTTGTCAAAATATTACGTATCTCTCTCTCAGAGGGGTTGCCAGGAATGCGAATATATATATTTGTGCTGTAACTCTTACACTTGCATTATTGGGTAACTCTGGCTGTGGGGGAGAGGACTTCAATGTGCTTCATGTATAGTTGCAATACATTTCTTGAGTACTTTTTCTGATATAACAAGAGGTTTCATGATTAATGAGCATATAATCCCATCAGTGCTTTACGAATATATATAGTGGCAAATATAATGTCCTCTGCTACTGATCCATAGTTACTCACCAACCACCAGAAATTGGTGGTGGGGGGGAGGCTGGAGTATTCTCTCTAGTGAATACTTGTTAAAACTCCTTGTTCAACGCTTTCCAAATTTTCATCTATCTCACCCATATTCCGTTAACGCTCACCAACTTTACAGATTATTCTTTAACTTATATTATCCCTTTCTAAACCTTCCTATACATATGTACTCATTTCTTAGTCTATTATAATCCTGCCAAGCATCATTACTTCTGCGCCTATGTATATTCGAGCACTGTCTCACTTCTCCTTAGGTAGACTTTTAACTCTTGTCTTTTTTTATTAATAATTTTTCTGTAAAAAAAAAAGAAAAAAATCTGGGAGGAAATTGCCATTCAGACTTCAAATCCTGACACTAGCAGGGATATCACGTATAATCTTTCTTTCCAATACCTAGGGCATGTAAGCATCAAACTATTTCTACTCCATCACTACATTAATAATAATAATAATAATAATAATAATAATAATAATAATAATAATAATAATAATAATAATAATAATAATAATAATAATAATAATAATAATAATAATAATAATAATAATAATAATAATAATAATAAACAATATTCAACAGCAGTTACGTGCATACAGATGTTACCAAACATCAGTAGAATTTTAAATTTTAGAAATTCCATATGCTATATAGTTACACATGAAGAAAATTTCGCTTTTTTTTTTTTGGCATTATCTTTGACCTTGTGGCGGGAAGTATTATTGCACACCTGTGCTATGAAATATTGGCAATGAAGTCACTTAATTTCATTCACAGTTTAACAGTTTTCATGAATTCTATAAAATCTAAAAGTATACGTGATCAGAAATGTTGGCAGCGAGCGTTTTTAGGCTGAGCATTCTTTCTTTTTATCTGCTGACATTATCCCAATAAAAATGTCTGAACTCTTGAACTTTGAGGGGATATTGTTCTACTACTGACTCCACACCTCTAAATGGCTTGCTTGCTGAATCCTTAGAACCGACAACAGCTACAGCACGTAAAGAAAGCTAATTCTCTCTCAATTTCATCCCTATGGGATTCTATCCAAGAGAATCAATTGCGAACCACTTTGAGATACTGAAGTTGGGACCTCCTAGATGAGAGTCAGTCGAACTGTCAACTGAGATGCTCAAAATTGATTATAAGAGACGTTGTCTGTCAATAGAATTCATGAGTGTGAAATGCGCCTTTTAGTAATAGGTCTCATTGGAGCAGGTTTCTTGCTCGCTTACCCTGTATCCCCAAGAAGATTGCAGGAGTGATCGAGCACGAGTACATGTGGTGACTATGTTCTTTAGGTAGGCCACAATCCCCTTACAAAGGGGATTGTGGCCATTGTGCATACATATATATATATATATATATATATATATATATATATATATATATATATATATATATATATATATATATATATATATATATATATATATATATATATATATATATATATATATATATATATATATATATATATATATATATATATATATATATTATCAAATAAGCACATTGCATATGTGAAAACATGAATCATTTTTTACCCCGACCGGGACTCGAACCTAGGACTTATGATTACTAAGTCAAGGCGCTACCACTACACCACAGAAGGTTAAAAGGACTCCAACCTTATAGCTTATATCTGCTATACTTAGGAATGAACGCATTCTAACTGAATGCCACTATGTTCATATTAAAGATTCCCCAACCTCACTCGTGGCTTCATTTTAGTATTTAATTCAATTCCCAATCTCATTCGGGCCATGAAATTATCAAATAAGCACATTACATATGTGAAAACATGAATCATTTTTTACCCCGACCGGGACTCGAACCTAGGACTTATGATTACTAAGTCAAGGCGCTACCACTACACCACAGAAGGTTAAAAGGACTCCAACCTTATAGCTTATATCTGCTATACTTAGGAATGAACGCATTCTAACTGAATGCCACTATGTTCATATTACAGATTCCCCAACCTCACTCGTGGCTTCATTTTAGCATTTAATTCAATTCCCAATCTCATTCGGACCATGAAATTATCAAATAAGCACATTACATATGTGAAAACATGAATCATTTTTTACCCCGACCGGGACTCGAACCTAGGACTTATGATTACTAAGTCAAGGCGCTACCACTACACCACAGAAGGTTAAAAGGACTCCAACCTTATAGCTTATATCTGCTATACTTAGGAATGAACGCATTCTAACTGAATGCCACTATGTTCATATTACAGATTCCCCAACGTCACTCGTGGCTTCATTTTAGCATTTAATTCAATTCCCAATCTCATTCGGGCCATGAAATTATCAAATAAGCACATTACATATGTGAAAACATGAATCATTTTTTACCCCAACCGGGACTCGAACCTAGGACTTATGATTACTAAGTCAAGGCGCTACCACTACACCACAGAAGGTTAAAAGGACTCCAACCTTATAGCTTATATCTGCTATACTTAGGAATGAACGCATTCTAACTGAATGCCACTATGTTCATATTACAGATTCCCCAACGTCACTCGTGGCTTCATTTTAGCATTTAATTCAATTCCCAATCTCATTCGGGCCATGAAATTATCAAATAAGCACATTACATATGTGAAAACATGAATCATTTTTTACCCCGACCGGGACTCGAACCTAGGACTTATGATTACTAAGTCAAGGCGCTACCACTACACCACAGAAGGTTAAAAGGACTCCAACCTTATAGCTTATATCTGCTATACTTAGGAATGAACGCATTCTAACTGAATGCCACTATGTTCATATTACAGATTCCCCAACCTCACTCGTGGCTTCATTTTAGCATTTAATTCAATTCCCAATCTCATTCGGGCCATGAAATTATCAAATAAGCACAATACATATGTGAAAACATGAATCATTTTTCACATATGTAATGTGCTTATTTGATAATTTCATGGCCCGAATGAGATTGGGAATTGAATTAAATGCTAAAATGAAGCCACGAGTGAGGTTGGGGAATCTGTAATATGAACATAGTGGCATTCAGTTAGAATGCGTTCATTCCTAAGTATAGCAGATATAAGCTAGAAGGTTGGAGTCCTTTTAACCTTCTGTGGTGTAGTGGTAGCGCCTTGACTTAGTAATCATAAGTCCTAGGTTCGAGTCCCAGTCGGGGTAAAAAATGATTCATGTTTTCACATATGTAATGTGCTTATTTGATAATTTCATGGCCCGAATGAGATTGGGAATTGAATTAAATGCTAAAATGAAGCCACGAGTGAGGTTGGGGAATCTGTAATATGAACATAGTGGCATTCAGTTAGAATGCGTTCATTCCTAAGTATAGCAGATATAAGCTATAAGGTTGGAGTCCTTTTAACCTTCTGTGGTGTAGTGGTAGCGCCTTGACTTAGTAATCATATATATATATATATATATATATATATATATATATATATATATATATATATATATATATATATATATATATATATATATATATATATATATATATATATATATATACATATATATATATATATATATATATATATATATATATATATATATATATATATATATATATATATATATATATATATATGTAGTCAGCGTGGCTCAAGCGGTAGCATCCGCGACTTTGAGGCGTCAGGTCGAAGGTTCGCTCCCCGTCACGGTCTGAGGTTAGCAAGGGCATGCACTCAGGGTAAGGATTCCATCTGCCAAAACAAGTCCTTCGAAAGAAGGCAACCGCCCTAGCCCTTGGTAGAAAAGGGTGCTCGTGACTTAAAACCGGAACAAACAATATATATATATATATATATATATATATATATATATATATATATATATATATATATATATATATATATATATATATATATATATATATATATATATATATATATATATATATATATAGTAAGGAAGCCCATCAGTGAAACAAATCTTATAAAACAATGCTATATTTCGGATCCTAACTGGATCCCTTCTCAAGCACAACAGTTGTGCTTGAGGAGGGATCCAGTTAGGATCCGAAATATAGCATTGTTTTATAAGTTTTGTTTCACCGATGGGCTTCCTTACCATGTAGTGCTGTATGCTAACAGTTTGTACTTATATATATGTATATATATATATATATATATATATATATATATATATATATATATATATATATATATATATATATATATATATATATATATATATATATATATATATATATATATATATATATATATATATATATATATATATATATATATATATATATATATATATATATATATATATATATATATATATATATATATATATATATATATATATATTTAATCTACTTTGGCTGTTTCCCCCATTAGGGTGTACTCGACATCAAAAAAGAAAAAATATGGGGATTACTTTGCTGTACGGGCAATGACGAGTTAGCTACGACCGTTCAGATGGCACTGCTGGAGTTTCACAGCCCATCCTCCCGGCTCTTCCACAACCTGTGTCGATTCATAATGCCAACTCCCCTACTGCCCCTACCTCAGGGTTACCTCTGTAAAATGCAGTACTGTGGTAACAGCAGATGTCCATCAGAGCTGCATCATAATCGCTCGCCACTCATTCCTATTCCTAGCACGCTCACTTGCTTCTCACACATCCATCCTCCTATTATTCAGGGCTCTCCTTACTCCATCCATCCACCCAAACCTAGGCCTCCCTCTAGTATTTTTCCCATCAACTCTTGCACTCATCACCTTTTTCAGCAGTCTTTCATCATCTATCCTCTCCACATGGCCAAACCATCTCAGAGCATTCATATCTACTCTGGCTGCCAATTCTCTCCTCACATCCATTCTTGCTTTCACCACTTCATTCCTAACCCTATCCAACCGTGATACACCAATCATATTCCTCAGGCCTTTCATCTCAAACACATTTAGTTTCCGTCTCTCACTTACTTTCATACCCCATAACTCTGATCCATAAATCACAGTTGGCACAACAACTTTCTCATACAAAACTTTCTTAATATTCATTTCCAACCCTCTATTCTTCATAACTCCTTTCAAAGCACCCAACACTTTACATCCTTCATTCACTCTGTGACACACATCTGCTTCCACTCCACCATTTGCAGCTATAACCGAGCCTAAATACTTAAACTGATCAACTTCCTCAAGTGTCTCTCCATTCAACATAACATTCAATCCAGCACCATCCTCATATATTCTACTCCTCATAACCTTACTCTTTCCCACATTCCTTAGCAACTTCCTTCTCTCACACGCCATTCCAAATTCTGACACTAACTGACACAGCTTCTCCTCTGAATCTGCCACCACCACAGTATCATCTGCAAACAGCAACTGATTCAGCTCCCACTCGTTATCATCCCCATCTACCATTCTCAAACCTCGACCACGCAGTCGCTCATTCACCTCTCTTACGACTCCATCAATATACAAATTGAACAGCCATGGTGACATCACACATCCCTGTCTCAGTCCCACACTCACTGGAAACCACTCACTCACTTCATTCCCTACCTTAACACAAGCTCTACTGCCCTCATACAAACTTTATGCTGCTTGCAACATTCTACCATCAATTCCATATAACCTCAAAACATTCCACATTGCCTCTCTATCAGTTCTATCATACGCTTTCTCCAGATCCAAAACTGCAAAATACACATCCTTACCCTTTGCTAAATATTTCTCACATAACTGCCTAACTATAAAAATATTATCTAAGCAACCTCTACCTCTCCTAAAACCACTCTGCTCTTCCGCGATCACATTTTCTGTCTTATCCCTAATCCTATTAATCAGTATCCTACCATACACTTTTCCTACCACACTCAACAAACTTATACCCTTAAAAGTAATGAATAGTAAATCAGGTTATATTGGCGGATGTTTCAAACTATTCTAAATGATTTTCGCTTGACCTGCTAACATCAACTTAACCGATGGCAATTGGCATTCATGACAATTCTCCAAAGAAAGATCTACAAGGGGAAGGTTTTCAAAATATAAAAACGACGTGATTTATCAATTAAGTGATATGTTGATAAATATTAACAATAACAGCAAACAAAATTCAATAATAATAATAATAATAATAATAATAATAATAATAATAATAATAATAATAATAATAATAATAATAACAATAATAACAACAATAACAATAGTAATAATAATAATAATAACAATAATTATAATAATAACAACAACAAAAATAACAATAATAATAATAATAATAATAATAATAATAATAATAATAATAATAATAATAATAATAATAATAATAATAATAATGATAATAATAATAATAATAACAACACCAAAATAAAAATAATAATTAAAATAATAATAATAATAATAATAATAATTAATAATAATAATAATAATAATAATAATAATAATAATAATAATAATAATAATAATAATAATAATAATAATAATAATAGTAATAATAATAATAATAATAATAATAATAATGATAGAAATAAAAATAAACATGACTAGCTGTTATCTCCACCAAATAGTTATATGTAAATATGATTGTTGTGTAAGCTCATATTCCAGGTAGGAAGGGGCTGTACGCCCCAGGGGTTGTTATGCAAGTATAAGTAACTAAGGGTCTACTCTTCCCAGCTATCTATCTATCTATACACACACACACACACACACATCAGACAGGCACTTGATAAGGAGAAGACAGTGGTAATCTCAGGCATAAGCGAATCCCAGGAGCCAACATGGCAGGGGAGACTTGAAGAAAATAAGGCTAGGGTTGTAGACCTGATAAGAAAGCTTGGAGTAGTTTGTGGTCCTGAGGATATTGTAAACATACACTAACTAGGTAAATATTCGAGGGAAGGAAAGCCGAGACCAACAAAAGTAACCTTAGAGAGAGGGGAAACATGTAGGGAAATATTGTTGAGAAAAGAAAGTCTAAAAGACCTTCAAGAATTCAAAGAAGTGTTCATTAGACGATACAGAACACAGGAAGAGATGGGAAAGATCAAAAACTTGTTGCAAGAGGCAAGAAGGTTAAATGATGAAAGAAATGAAGAACAGAAGAAAAATTTTCGTTACAGAGTTCTTCCAGACAAAGGGGAGATGAAGAAGATAATGACAGAAGATCAGGGGATGGGGCCTCATTAAGATTGTTATACACAAATGCTGATGGATTAGCTGGTAAGGCAGTAGAATTAAAAGATAGGATTCACAACAGTAAGGCAGATATAGTAGCAATTACAGAGACTAAGTTGAGTGAGGACATAATCAGTGTCACAGTTTTTCCTAAGGGCTTCAGAATACTAAGGGTTGAAAGATCTGAGAGGACTGGTGGAGGGATAGCACTGCTCATAATTGAAAGGATTCAAGTTGAAGAAATAAACTTGGCTATAGAAAGTGAGTTCAAGGAATTTCTTGTTGCTCGCATAAATACTGGGTCAGAGAGCATTATAATAACTGTTGTATACAACCCACCAAGGAACCAAAATAGGCTTGAAGTTTATGAGGAAAGTCATATAGGTACTATTGAAGTCATAAACTCAGTTGTTAACATGGCACGGGAAAAAAATGTAGGATTTTGATTATGGGAGACTTCAATCATAAAGAGATAGATTGGATAAATCTTGACCCACACAGTGGTGAGGACTCATTTGGGGCAAGATTCCTAGATTGCGTACAAGGGAATTTCCTACACCAACATGTAATGGAACCAACAAGGGCCAGGGGTGGGGATGAGCCATCACTACTTGTTCTAGTGTTCACAGATAATGTGTTGGATATTGAAAAAATTGAGTATGAACCACCAATTGGAAAGAGTGACCACTGTGTGTTGTTGATGGAGTATATCATTGAAGATATTCTTCCTGAGAGTAGAGGCACTGAGGACATGAGGAGGAACTATCCGAAAGGAGATTACATCAAAATGAATGAGCTTTTTGCAGTTCTTGACTGGAGAACCTTATTTTACAACAAATCTGTACAAGAAATGTATGACATCTTTTGTGAGAAATATGGGAAGATAGTAGATTGCTGCATACCTGTCACCAAAGTAGGTGTAATTCATGCCAGAGAAAAATGGTTCGATAATGGGTGTAAAAGAGCTAAGGAGTGGAGAGACAAATGCTGGAAAAGGTATAGGAGGAGAAAAAATATATATGCCTGGCAAACCTACAAAAGAGCAAGAAATGACTACCTAAGTAAAAGGAGAGAGGCAGAGAGAGACTATGAGAGGGACATCACCAGGAAGGCTAAAGAAAATCCCAAGCTTTTCCACAGCTTTATCAGAGGAAAACTGAAGGTAAAAGAACAGGTTTTAAGGCTAAAGAGAGCGGATGGAAGCATCACTGAGACGGATGAAGAGATCTGCAAAGAATTGAACAAGGAGTTTCAGTCAGTATTTACAGTAGAAAATACCCCACCCCCTCAGATTGCAGTGATAGAAGCTCAAGGGCCGGTATTAGAGAACATCAACCTTACAGCCACAGAGGTATGCAATGCGCCGATGGATTTAGATGTTCATAAAGCTACAGGTCCTGATGACATATCCCCTCATGTGCTTAAAAAATGCGCAAACACAATATCAGTGGCACTAAGTATCATATTTAAGGAGTCACTGGAGTCGGGGGAGATTCCAAGATGCTGGAAACAAGCAAATGTGATACCTATCTTCAAAAAGGGAAGGAGGGATACGGCTCTGAACTATAGACCAGTTTCCTTGACCAGCATAGTTTGCAAAGTTATGGAGAAACTACTAAGGAAGCATATCTCTCTTCACTTGGAATCCTTCAACTTTTTGTCAGTGAGGCAACATGGCTTCAGAGAAGGTAGATCAACAGTAACAAACTTATTAGAATTTTATGATGAAGTAAGCCAAATCTTACAGGAAGGAGAGGGCTGGGCAGATTGCATATTCCTAGACTTCCAGAAAGTGTTTGACACTGTTCCACATGGGAGACTTATTAGGAAGCTGCAATCAATGGCTAGAATAGGTGGAAATGTTTTGGAATGGATAAAAACTTACTTAGAAGGAAGGGAACAGAGGGTTAGAGTAAGACACTCAGTGTATGAATGGAGAAGAGTTAGTAGTGGAGTTCCACAGGGTTCAGTTTTAGGGCCACTTTTGTTCCTTGTATATGTAAATGACCTACCAGAGTCTGTAAATTCATTCATGAATATGTTTGCAGATGATGCAAATATTGTGAAGAAAGTAAAAAACAAGAACAATGGTAGAGAACTTTAGGAGGATCAAAATAATCTGAATGAGTGGTCAGAAAAGTGGCTAATGAAATTCAATACTTCAAAATGTAAGGTAATGAGAATGGGTACAAGTGCAAGAAGGCCCAAGCTTGACTACTCGGTGGCTGGAGTACAACTTCAAGAGACAGAAAATGAGAGAGAGCTAGGAGTAAACATACTGGCAGATTTGTCTCCAGTAATACATATAAATGGCATAGCAAGGGCAGCATATGCATTCTTATCAAATGTAAGGGTAGCCTTCAGGCACATGGACAAGGAAATGTTCAGAAATATTTATGTAACCTATGTGAGGCCAAAACTCGAATATGCAGCCCCCTTTTGGAATCCGCACTTGAAAAAGCACATAGCTAATCTTGAAAAAGTTCAAAGACATGCCACGAAACTGGTGGCAGAAATACGCAATCTCAGTTATGATGAGAGGCTGATGGAATTAGACTTACCATCACTCGAAGCTAGAAGAGTGAGGGGGGATATGGTGACAGTCTTTAAATTCCTTCATGGTTATGATAGAGTGGATAGGGATCGATATTTTGATATGGCTGGCTCTAGAACTAGAGGTCATAGTTTGAAGCTTCGTAAGAAAACTTTGCAGGATGTAAGGAAATACTTTTTCAGTGTAAGAGTAGTTGATAATTGGAATTGGCTAAGCGAGGAGGTAGTTGATGCTATCTCAATCCATAGTTTTAAGGACAGGTATGATAAGTATCACTAAGTATAAAATGGAACCGATGAGGAGACGGGAAGATACGAGCTTTGGGCTCTTTCCCGTAAACACAATTAGGTAATCACACACACACACACACACACACACACACACATATATATATATATATATATATATATATATATATATATATATATATATATATATATATATATATATATATATATATATATATATATATATATATATATATATATATATATATATATATATATATATATATATGCACATGACCATATGTGAAAACATGAATAATATTTACCCCGACCGGGACTCGAACCTAGGACACATAATTACTGTGCCAAGGCGTTACCAACTACACCACAGAAGGTCTAAAAAGATAAACCAACCTTACAGCTTAGCAGCTACGCTAGGAATGCACGCATTCTATCTGAATGCCTTTATTGTTTATATTACAGTTTCTCCCAACCTCACTCGTGGCTTCGTTTTCACAATTAATTTAAATCCCAATGTAATTGGGTATCAACAATAATCAAATAAGCACATTACCATAGGTGAAAACATGAATCATATTTTACCCTGAGTAGGACTCGAACCTAGGACACATAATTACTGTGCCAAGGCACTACCAACTACACCACAGAAGGTCTAAAAGAGATACCATCCTTACAGAGTAACTGCTATACTAGGAATGAATGCATTCTATCTGAATGGTTTTTTTGCTTATATTACAGTTTCTCCCAACCTCACTCGTGGCCTCGTTTTTTGCATTTAATTCAAATCCCAATCTAATTAGGCATCAACAAAAATCAAATAAGCACATTACCATATGTAAAAACGTGAATCATATTTTACTTAGACCGAGACTCAAATCTAGGACATATGATTACTGAACCAAGGCACTACCAACTTCACCACGGAAGGTCTAAAATAGAAACCAACCTTATATCTTAACTGCTCTACTAGGAATGAACACATTCTATCTGAATGCCTTTTTTGTTCAAATTGCAGTATCTCCCAACCTCATTTGTATCTTCGTTTTTGCATTTAATTCAAAGACATTCAAATAGAATGCGTTCATTACTAGTATAGCAGTTAAGCTCTAAGGTTGGTTTCTCTTTTAGACCTCCTATGGTATAGTTGGTGGCGTCTTGGCATAGTAATTATGTTTTCACATATGGTAATGTGCTTATTTGAATATTGCTGATGCCCAATTATATTGCGATTTTAATTAAATGCAAAAACGAAGCCACGAGTGAGGTTGAGAGAAACTAATATGAAAAAAAAAGCATTCAAATAGAATGAGTTCATTCCTAGTTTAGCAGTTAAGCTGTAAGGTTGGTTTCTATTTTAGACCTTCTGTGGTGTAGTTGGCAGTGCCTTGGCACAGTAATTATGTGTCCTAGCTTCGATTCCCAGTCGAGGCAAAATATGAGTCGTGTGTATATATATATATATATATATATATATATATATATATATATATATATATATATATATATATATATATATATATATATATATATATATATATATATATATATATATATATATGCGTGTATGTGTGTTTGTGTGTGCGTAATTCTTTCACAGATACCTTGATAAATATGATCGCTGTTTTTGCATTTGCGATTTTCTTATATATTTTTTCTGTTTCTTACTAATTTTTTATTTTTATTTTATTTCTTACTCCTTTATACCTCATTATCAATGAACTAATATAGTCAGTGTCGTCACCAGGGGGGCTAGGGGATAATTGCCCTCCTAATCAAGGACTCAGCCCCCAAAAATTTACAGCCCCCGATAATGATAATCCCTCCCAGCCCGACCGTTAATCCCTTATAAATGACGTAACATTCAAAATACTGTATTCCAAACATCTCACCAGTCAAAAGCTGCTGTAGTCCATCGTCACTCCCGTGATGCCGGTGTCAGTGTTATCAAACTATGATGACATCTGCGAGCAAGCTGTTACCGCTTGCTAATTGCGCCTCTTTTATGAGTTACGGTCAAATGTTAAGAAAAGTAGTTAATAAAGTAACATTTAGTTTTCCCGTTTCAATGTCCATGATTAACAATTAATAAATTGCTAAAATAATACAGTTGTGCAGACAATTAATCAATACAATTATGCTTATTCCGAGAGTACGCTGTAGAGAAAAACTTGACGTGATAGATGAAAACTGACTGTAGTTTTGAAATCAGCATGCCAATTATAGCCTAATTCAATTGAAAAATCGAACTCAACAGAAATTATGTTCAAAATTGTTCCCCAGTGATATCAATAAAGAAGTAAAATAAATTGTGGTAGATGAATCGTAACCACGAGACATTGTAGGTTGAGAACTTTGTAAACCGAGAACCCCCGTATATGCAATCTGCTCGTTATCTTTTTTGTAAGATGAAGTTGACCTCATCATGATGTCTCCCTGACAAAAAGGTATAAAACTACTACTGAAGTGAAGTAGGTATGCATAGTAACATGTCTGTCAATGAAACAGACTATAATATAGAGCTTTTATTCCCTTTTTTAAAAATTGGTTGCAAAGTACTACATATAATGGTGCAGCATATTTCTTGAATAAGTAAGGGGATATATTATCAGGTCCCATTGTTTTATGAGCATCTAATTCTGTCAATTCTTTGCATATTTCAGTTGCTGAAAAAACTGGCATTTGTTTTCTCATATCGGGAATATGGATGGATGGAGTATTTTCTACTGTAAATACAGAATGAAACTTCTTGTTCATTGCTTCACAGACCTCTTCATCTGTTTCAGTTATGTTTCCATTTGCTTTTCAAACTCTACAGCTTGTTCTTTGACTAATAATTTCCATTTGAAAAAGCTGTGGAAAAGTTTGAGATTTCATAAGCACTCCTCACAATATCTCTCTCACTTGGCCTTTCTGCCTTCCTTCCTATATAAAGGTACTCATTTCTTGCTCTTTTATAAATTTGCCAGGCATTTATACGTTTTCTGCTGTAGCATTTCCTCCATCATTTTTCTCTCCTCATTGGCACTCTTACATTCGTTATTGAGCTATATCTCTTCAGCAATAGCAGTTTTTATTCTGGTAAATGATATAAAACAGATAACAATATTCTGATATTCCTCACAAATATTCGTTCATATTCTGCAAGACTTTTTGTTAAATATGGTTCCCCAGTCAATACCTACAAATTTATTGGTAATATGCTTGTAGTCTCTTTATAGATAGTTCTTTCGTATTTCCTTCTCGGCTCCCCTACTCTAGGCATATCGTCTTTGATGATGTACTCCATCAGCATCATACAGTGGCCACCTTATCCAATCAATGTCTCATTGAATTTAATGATACCCAAAAATGTTTTCTTAGAAAACCAGATCAAGTAGTGATGGTTCATCTCTCTAGGCCCTTGTTGGTTCCAGTACATGTTGGTGTAAAATGTTCCCTTGCATACATTTTAAAGATCTTGCTCCAATAAGATCCTCTTCGCTGAGTGGATCTAAACTTCTTCAGTACATATCTCTGTGATTAAAATAACTCATAATTAACATCCCACACCTTTTCTCACAGGATATGTTTACAAGGGAATTTATCACCTTTAGTCTTTGTTCTTTTTAGGTGTGCAATATTCCACAGGTATTGCTTTACTCTCCAAATCAGCATTTACAAGAACTTCAATACACTCCTTCAAATAACTTTCTAAAGTAACACTTACTTCTTCAACCTGGAACCTTTCATTTATAAAGTAATTCCTCCGCCATTCCTCTCACTTCTCCATTGCCATTAATTACTTATTCCCAAGAAAACAGTAACAATGCATATACAATTTAAACTTGCTACTGTAATTATCAACAACCTCATTAGCATTTGTGCACAATTACCTTAATAAAATGATATGCCTTAATCTTAACCCTTTCTTAAAAACCCCTATTATTGTGTAAACCCTGAAACAAAAACTTCACATCTCTTTCTCATTTCTTCCTTCATTTAGCCTCTCAGCTTGCTTTATCCAATTTTTTTTTTTTTTTTTTTTATGTTCGAATGAAGACTTGTATTCTTTACAGACATTTAGATTTTTGCCCTTCAGTAAATTTTTGCATATGTCCTTCTGATCAAAGGTCACCTTATTACTTTCTGTTAACAAACAAGGGCAATAATACTCCTTATAAGTGTTTGGTGTGGCGTAGTAAAGCATTTAGGCGAGACTAGCTCTCTCCCCAATGTGTACTACATAAAATGTTTATGAAATGTGCGTTCTTTTGTGGAATATGGTTCAGTTATGCGATGAAATAGTTCTTATGATTTCCAATTCCTTATCTTAGTTTTTATGAAGGCAAGGCATGTAGATCTCGGCATTTACAGATGAAAGTACTGGTCAATACCAACATCTTTTTTAAGCTTTTATGAAAGAACATCACAGAAATTACCAAAGTTTATATGAAATATATTTTTATAATCTTGTTAGCTTAAAATATAAAATAAGCATTATAGGCAGATTTAAATGTGGAAAAAAATGAGTTTTACATACCGAATTCTGATAAATTGCTGATTGAGGTATTCATAACTACTAATCTTTCAACAGTAGTAATAGTATTCTTGAGAATTAAGATCGCAGTAAATGAGATTTTGTTTCTTTTTTATAGCCATTAGAATTTTTGAAGACATAAGAATGAGCTGCCTCATATGTTTCATTTTGTCATGTTTTATAATAATAGTACTCCTTCCTTAATTACTGAGTCTTATATTCACTTACTTTTTGTTCTTACTCATACGATGTTGTTCTTGGATATAAGACTAACGTAAACTATTTTACCACAACCATGTGTGTAGCTTTCGTCACTTTTTTTTAGTTATTGTGTTTATATGGTGCTTACTTTTGCTTTTCTAGTGTTATGTTTCTGAAGCCTTTAAGACTTTGTTAGTTTTTTATTATATTGCTTAAAAAAATGAGAAGCCCATTTCTCTGATGACTCATAAATGCTTGTGGTATAAGTGAATACGTTGCTTTACTTGTTTATTTTAACTGAATTGTTCGCATGCTGGCTCATGAAACTTTATGGGAATCTTTGATCATATGACATATTGGTTTTACATTTGTAAGTACTTCAACTGTCCTTTTCAGCTGTTGATTAGGAAATTGAACTGTAATTGTTGTGGATGCTGTAGCTGTGGCCTAAATTACAATATGACACTACAAAGCATGATTCAGGCCTGTGTATATGCTTATCAACTTCTTCCTTGTGATGCTGCATTAACTCTACAATTAGCTATCTTCCTTTGAGTAACAGAGAACTATAAATTTTTGCAATACAGAGTATAGTTAAATACACTGGTTGTGGGCAAAATTGTTCACATCTAACTGACCACAAGCACAGTAACTTGTATATCTGTATTAGTAATAACTGTCTCTTGTTGATTCGGGCTACTCAACAGAAAATTGTCTCTTTCGGGAGTTAATCCATGAAAAGCCCAGAGGTCCTGGTGGTGCCTTAAAATGTGACACTGGATGTTCACTGAAAACGGGCAAAATTCAGGAGAAGGATTAGGTAATGTGTAAACTATGGTATCGTCCATAGTCCTAAAGTAGTTCACCCATCTCGTCATAGATGATCAACTTCCCAAACCCCTATACTACCAGACTCTCTGAGGGTAGCACCATGGTGAAGAGTCAGTTCTGAGTGCTCTTCCAATATGTGATCTACCATGAACATTCACATTTTAATACGTGCTCTACCAAGGTTTTCCCATTTAACTAGCAAACTAGCTAGTTGCTAACATTAACACTCCAATACATGTAAAGTCTTATCCTGTGATAACATACCTTGGATAGCAAGTGAGTTTATCAGTTAAGAAGAATATATAGCAGAAACAGGTGGGTGTCTCCTCAGATACAAATTCGAATTTTCCTTCAAGTACTTTTGTTCTTGTTTGCATTTTCATTTTCTTTTTTTTCTCTCAAATTACCAAAGTCATATTTTTAAGTTAGGATGTGTGTTACAAGAAAAGAGATAAATTGAGTAACTAAACAGCACTTATATGAAGATATAAAAATTCTGTGTGAAGCTTAAATAAAAGTTTTTCTCTCTTTTTTTTCTCTTTCTCTTCTCTCTATATTCTGTGAAAGGGAAAACATGAAAATGAGGCCATCTCTAGAAAAACGAATAAAGAAGCTGGAAGGGGAAAAGAGTGAACTATAAACGAGAATTTCTAAACAAGAAGATAACAACAAACAGCTGAATGACAACCTAAATGAATTAGATGTTAGTTCACTGCTCTCTTCTGAGAGACGAGACTGCAGCTTGGAATGTCCAGATTAGGGAAAACATTGAACAGTTGAGAAAAGATTTTCAGGAGTTGAATATGGAATATGATGCCATAAAAACTTCCTTTGCTGATGCACTAAAGGGGAATGTGGCAGTAAAAGAGGTTGTAAAGGTGGTGGCACTGGAAAACATACAAACAGTTGACTATAAAGAGACAATAATTGAAAAAATGAAAGATGTTGTGATGGAAAGGGCAAATCCACTGATTAAACAGGCACTTGATAAAGAGAAGACAGTGGTAATCTCAGGCATAAGCGAATCCCAGGAGCCAACACAGCAGGGGAGACTTGAAGAATATAAATCTAGGGTTGTAAACCTGATAAGAAAGCTTGGAGTAGTTTGTGGTCCTGAGGATATTGTAAACATTCACCAACTAGGCATATATTCGAAGGAAGGAAAGTAGAGACCAACAAAAGTAACCTTTGAGAGAGGGGAAACATGTAGAGAAATATTGATGAGAAAAAAAGTCTAAAAGACCTTGCAACAAGATCAAAAACTTATTGCAAGAGGCAAGAAGGTTAAATGAGGAAAGAAATGAAGAAAAGAAGAAAATTTTGATTTCATAGTTCTTCCAGACAAAGGGGAGATAAAGAAAATAATGACAGAAGATCAGGGGATGGGGCCTTATTAAGATTGTTATACACAAATTCTGATGGATTAGCTGGTAAGGCAGTAGAATTAAAAGATAAGATTCACAACAGTAAGGCAGATATAGTAGCAATTACAGAGACTAAGTTGAGTGAGGACATAAACAGTGTCACAGTTTTTCCTAAGGGCTTCAGAATATTAAGGGTTGAAAGATCTGAGAGGACTGGTGGAGGGATAGCACTGCTCATAAGTGAAAGGATTCAAGTTGAAGAAATAAACTTGGCTATAGAGAGTGAGTTCAAGGAATTTCTTGTTCCTCGCATAAATACTGGGTCAGAGAGAATTAAAATAACTGTTGTATATAACCCACCAAGGAACCAAAATAGGCTAGAAGTTTATGAGGAAAGTCATATAGGTACTATTGAAGTCATAAACTCAGTTGTTAACATGGCATGGGAGAGAAAATGTAGGATTTTGATTATGGGAGATTTTAATCATAAAGAGATAGATTGGATAAATCTTGACCCACAAAGTGGTGAGGACTCATTCGGGGCGAGATTCCTAGATTGCGTACAAGGGAATTTCCTACACTAACATGTAATGGAACCAACGAGGGCCAGAGGTGGGGATGAGCCATCACTACTCGATCTAGTAGTCACAGATAATGTGTTGGATATTGAAAAAATTGAGTATGAACCACACATTGGAAAGAGTAACCACCGTGTGGTGTTCATGGAGTATATCATTGAAGATATTCTGCCTGAGAGTAGAGGCACTGAGAACATGAGGAGGAACTATACAAAAGGAGATTACATCAAAATGAATGAGCTTTTTGAAGTTATTGACAGGAGAATCTTATTTTACAAAAAATCTGTACAAGAAATGTATGACATCTTTTGTGAGAAATATGGGAAGATAGTAGATTGCTGCATACCTGTCACCAAAGTAGGTATACTTCATGCTAGAGGGGCATGAATTAAGGAGTGTAGAGACAAGTGCTGGAAAAGGTATAGGAGAAAAACATAAATGCCTGGCAAACCTACAAAAGAGCAAGAAATGACTACCTAAGTAAAAGAAAAGAGGCAGAGAGAGACTATGAAAGGGACATCACCAGGAAGGCTAAAGAAAATCCCAAGCTTTTCCACAGCTTTATCAGAGGAAAACTGAAGGTAAAAGAACAGGTTTTAAGGCTTAAGAGAGCGGATGGAAGCATCATCGAGACGGATGAAGAGATCTGCAAAGAATTGAACAAGGTGTTTCAGTCAGTATTTACAGTAGAAAATACCCCACCCCCTCAAATTGCAGAGATAGAAGCTCAAGGGCCGGTATTAGAGAACATCAACTTTTCAGCCACAGAGGTATACAAAGCGCTGATGGCGTTAGATGTTCATAAAGCTACAGGTCCTGATGATATATCCCCTCATGTACTTAAAACATGCACAAATTCAATATCAGTGGCACTAAGTATCATATTTAAAAAGTCACTGGAGTCAGGGGAGATTTCAAGATGCTGGAAACAAGCAAATGTGATACCTATCTTCAAAGAGGGAAGGAGGGATACGGCTCTAAGCTATGGACCAGTTTCCTTGACCAGCAAAGTTTGCAAAGTTATGGAGAAACTACTAAGGAAACATATCTCTCTTCACTTGGAATCCTTCAACTTTTTGTCAGTGAGGCAACATGGCTTCAGAGAAGGTAGATCAACAGTAACAAACTAATTAGAATTTTATGATGAGGTAAGCCGAATCTTACAGGAGATTTATTAAGAAGCTGCAAGCAATGGCTAGAATAGGTGGAAATGTCTTGGAATGGATAAAAACTTACTTAGAAGGAAGAGAACAAGAGGGTTAGAGTAAGACACTCAGTGTCTGAATGGAGAAGAGTTAGTAGTGGAGTTCCGCAGGGTTCAGTTTTAGAGCCACTTTTGTTCCTTGTATATGTAAATGACCTACCAGAGTCTGTAAATTCATTCATGAATATGCTTGCAGATGATGCAAAGATTGTGAAGAAAGTAGGAAATGAGAATAATGGTAGAGAACTTCAGGAAGATCTAAATAGTCTGCATGAGTGGTCAGAAAAGTGGCTACTGAATTCAATACTTTAAAATGTAAAGTAATGAGAATGGGTACAAGTGCAAGAAGACCCAAGCTTCGGTGGCTGGAGTACAACTTCAAGAGACAGAAAATGAGAGATCTAGGAGTAAACATACTGGCAGATTTGTCTCCAGAAATACATATAAATGGCATAGTAAGGGCAGCATATGCCTTCTTATCAAATGTAAGGGTAGCCTTCAGGAACATGGACAAGGAAATGCTCAGAAACATTTATGTAACCTATGTGAGGCCAAAACCTGAATATGCAGCCTCTTTTTGGAATCTGCACTTGAAAAAGCACATAGCTAAGCTTGAAAAAGTTCAAAGACATGCCACGAAACTGGTGCCAGAAATATGCAATCTCAGTTATGATGAGAGGCTGAGGGAATTAGACTTATCATCACTCAAACCTAGAAGATTGAGAAAGAATATGGTGACAGTCTTTAAATTCCTTCATGGTTATGATAGAGTGGACAGGGATCGATATTTTGATATGGCTGGCTCTAGAACTAGAGGTCATAGTTTGAAGCTTCGTAAGAAAACTTCTTTGCAGGATGTAAGGAAATACTTTTTCAGTGTAAGAGTAGTTGATAATTGGAATTTGCTAAGCGAGGAGATAGTTAATGCTATCTCAGTCCATAGTTTTAGTGACAGGTATGATAAGTATCACTAAGTAGAAAATGGAACCGATCAGGAGACGGGAAGATACGAGCTTTGGGCTCTTTCCCGTAAACACAATTAGGTAATCACATGCTCTAACAAGGTTTATCAATTTAATTTACTTAACCTATGATTAGGTTTGGTAATTTTTTTTTTACCTTTACATTTCTAATAAATTCATTTCGTTTTCTTACTTTGTAATATTTTGGCCAAATATAATGGTATATCATAGGCTGTCAGTAGAGCACATCCTGGAAGAGCACCCCATTCTGTGGCAGGATCCCTCAGATACAGTGACACCTGGTATTTCCAACGACAATGTTGACACCATCTTCTGAGGTATGCAAGCATCATGAGGTATTGAAAACAAGAAGAAAGAAGGTACAGAAAAGCAGCCAACTATACCATCGAACCACAGAGCCCAAAAACCATGCTGAAGCTGAAGTGAAATAAACCCTACCTTGAAAGAGGAAGAAAAACAGTGTATGTGGAATATTGTAATAACGATTTGAGGACTTAATGCTTAAACAGTCTTGTCTTTATACAATTCTACATTTATAAACCTGATAGCAAGTTTTTGCCTGTTACATTCGAGATATTTATTAATATATGCTGAACATTCCTTATAAGGATTTTGTTTTTATATAGATATATAAACACTTTTAACAATGAGCTCTCAAGCTAATCTTTAAACGTAATATTGCAATAAGAAATGTAACTAGGGTAGTATTACATAGGATATACAAAAAATATGTATTTGAACTTCAATATACTTCAAATGCATGCAATGCAAAAAGTAAAGATGACATGAACCCATTACTGGGAGTGGCTGCTATGCCAATAGTGAAATAGCTGATCAGCATATTGATTTAAAATAAATATATAAAAAATTACAAATAAAAACCAGAAAATACATACACTAAAGAATTCTATCCAGACCTACTGATGCAGCAGTCAGAAAGGTTGTGAAAGGTAGTTTGTCACCATCACATAGCTGCAAAAATTTGTCAATTCCATAACTAGCTTTTGTCAAGAGGTTATCTCATATTGTTGATTGTTTACATTTAGCCCATACATGACCTTCATACTGGAATATGGATCTACGTTCATGGGTGCATGATTTCAGGAGTAAAAAAAATATCTCAACCACTGCTACAAAGGGAAACAGAAGGAATAGTTCTACTCGTGACCATAACATAGAGAAACACCCACACATATGGGCTATGAGAAGTCTAAAATAATACAGGTCAAATAAAACATTTTCCTAATAAATCAGACAATCGATTTTATTGCTGCTATCACTTAGAAAAGACGATAGTCACCAGTCAAATATAAAACACTTATCCTACATGTGAAACTTATGTAAAAATATATTCTATTTTGAACTGTGCAATCACAAATGTAAGCTTATTTCTCTAATCACAAGATTAGAGGTAAAAACGCTTAAAATGAGTGACTTCCTAATAAAATGACCGTTACACTGTGGATGAAGCATTCCAGAGGCCATGATAGGTGCATGATATGTTATGGATACAACTTAGTCTATATCCATGAAATACTGTAAGTTATAGTATGATTGATGTGATATTTTCAGGCACAAGTCTGCAAAACTACCATGACTTTTGATAAAAGCGTCAGTCAAAGAATTAAATATTCTGGCTGCTGTTAATGTCACTGAAAGGAATTCTAAGATGGAGCAATATAAATAATAGTACTGTCTATGTAAGAATACCAGCACAAAACTTTAATGAAAAATCTTAAAAAGAAAATGAAAATTACACAGCCATGCTGTATACTAATAGTATTTGTACATTTCTAGGAGAAAAACTCCCAACAGAAAACTACTACACTATCAGGGTTTACAAAAGAAAAAACATTCAAATAGGAAAACATCAAATTAAAAACATAACTCTTAACTGTATACTAGGGTGGTGGTTTGGCTTAGACAGAATAATATATACCTTACATTGATTGTAAACATGTTTCTGACAAATGAATACAAAACACTCATAAATACATAAAATGGAATTGGCCACAGTAATTTTTAGATACAAGGCAGGTATGGGTAAAGCATTTCTTGCAACATATTAAAAAATTAAGGTAAACAGCAAACTTGTGTATGCTCAAAGAACTACTAATTTTTCAAAGACCTTTATATGCTAAGATATGAAATATGTGCATGTACAGTGTTACCCCAGTTATTCGCGCTTCCTGGTTCGCTTTCTCACTCTATCGCGGTTTTTTTTTTTGGATAAATTATTATTTTATTTCATGGGTATATGCAAAAATATTAAAATATTAAAAAAAAAAATTCTCAGTATTTTAATTTTTTTTTATTGAAAAAAAAAACCATATTTCATTATCTAATTGATAAAAAAAATTATTTCCCAGCCTACGAATAATAAAACAGTAAAAAATAGTAAAAAACATAAATGTAGATAGATAGATAGATAGATACGTTTATTGACCACCTCTTTTGAAAAGTACAGTGTAATCTTTACAAAAGGAATATTTAGTCCAAATTACAGTGAATAAATACAATAGATTTTGTACAATCATCAAATAAGTAGATGAATTTTAAATTAATATACATTGTACTAATAACTGAATGATATACGTACGTACAGTATAACTCACAGTATTGCATCATACGAAATAGTGTTCGATACGTACAATGTACTGGGGTCGCAGCTGCGTGAGCTAGCATATATATTTATATTTCCAGTAGTTTCATGATTTTATTGATAAAAAAACGTATTTATTAGCCTAAGAATAATAAAACAGTAAAAAATAGTAAAAAACATAAATACTAACAGTATTGCAACATGTAAAATACGATACCGCTATCAGCGTTTCGGACAAAGGCTTCCACCATCTTCCATTGTCTCGCCTCGTGTGCGCCATTCATGTTGTGCTTATTATTATTAATATGTATTGCTTGCGATTTTTTTACTCGCATATTTTAACCTTTGCAATGCCTCACAAGCATCCTTCATCTTCTAAGGCTTCTTGTAGTGAGCCTAACGGCAAAGGAAAATGTTAACCATTGCAGATAAAGTGAAACTCTTAGATATGTTGAAAGAAGGAAAAAAGTTTGTGGATGTCGGCCGCTATTTTACGTAAACGTAAAAATTATTGTAAAATATGGATCCTATTAATGTCAAGTCATCATCATCTCATTCAAGGTAAGTTTTCCTATCACTTTCATAAAAAAATTACGTTGCTTGCTGTTATTTATAATGTAAAGGGTGTTTTTTTAACAGTAGAGGGAGGGTTTATACAGTGTAAACGTAAAAATACATTAAAATATCTATGTACATATAGGCTGATCTCTACACCACAGATTCCCGGGTTCGCGCCGGGTCCCGGAACCGAACTACCGCAATAAGTGATGCAACACTGTATTTATTATATATATATATATATATATATATATATATATATATATATATATATATATATATATATATATATATATATATATATATATATATAGTGAACCCTCGCTATAGCGTGGTTCACCTTTCGCGAATTCAATGCATCACGGTTATTATGCAAGCTTTTTTTTTTCCGAGTATATGCGAAAATATAAAAATATTAAAATTTTCAGTATATTATTTTATTGGATATTTTTTTTTCATTATTTTATTAATAAAAAAAAAGCATTTCCCAGCCTAAGAATAACAAAACAGTAAAAAATAGTAAAAAAAAAACAATTTTAAACATGTAACTGCACCATAGAAAGTACGATACTGGTATCGGCGTTTTGGAAAACGTGAAGGGTCGCACCTACGTGAGCTAGCACATATTAAAATTTCCAGTATTTTCATTATTTTACTGATAAAAAAAAGTATTTACTAGCCTAAGAATAATAAAACAGTAAAAAATAGTAAAAAACATAAATTCAAACATGTAACTCACAGTATTGCACCATGCAAAATACGATAACGGTATCGGCGTTTCGGAAAATGAAAAGGGTCGCACCTACATGAGCTACTACATATTAAAATTTCCAGTATTTTCATTATTTTATTGATAAAATAAGTATATCCCAGCCTAAGAATAATAAAACATTAAAAAATAGTAAAAAACATAAATTTAAACATGTAACTCACAGTATTGCACCATGTAAAATATTGTACAATAGCGTACACTGCATTGGCGTTTTGGAAAACGCAAAGGGTGGCACCTACGTGATATAGTTTATAGGATGCTATTGGCTGAAAAGGTGGGAGACGACGAATCACACAATTGTTTTTCTGTATGTTCTGTATCATGGGGTCTGATTGGCTTTTTGATTGAAGCTTCATTTTCCCAGCGTCTTCCAATGTCTCGCCTCACCCGTTCAGTCTACTCACGTGTGTGCTGTTCGCGTTGTGCTCCTTGATAAGTTGTAGTTGTGATTTTGTGAAACTTTCTTTTTTCCATCTCTGCAATGCCTCCCAAGCGTCCTTCATCTGCTACGGCTTCTGGTAGTAAGCCTAAGGGGCAAAGGAAGATGTTGACCATACCAGAAAAGGTAAAACTATTAGATATGCTGGAGGAAGGAAGAAGATTTGCTGAAATCGGCCGCTATTTCAGCATCGACGAATCTAATGTTCGATACATCAAAAAGGACGAGGCAAATATCAGGAAAACAGAGACTATTTAGTTTAGTAAAACAGCGACGAGGGTTGTAACACCCTGCAATAAGATAATAGTGCGGATGGAATCTGCTTTGGCCCTGTGGATCGCTGATTGCTGGGAAGAAGAACATCAGCTTAGGCACCAATATTATACAAAGGTGAAGAAGCTGTACGAGACATTCGCTGCAAACGAACCCGACGACGACAGTGGGGACCGTGAGGAGGAGGCGAGAGAAGAAGATATCAACAACCCACAATCAGGACCCTCCAGCGATTCTCCACCGAGAAAACAATCGTTCGTTGCAAGCACGGGATGGTTTGCCATATTTAAAAAACGCTTTGGCCTAAAGAGCGTCTCGGTGCATGGCGAAGCTGCCTCTGCAGATACAGCTGCAGCTGAAGATTACGTGAATAATGGCTTCAAGATAATTATCGAGGAAGGGGAATATGCTTGTGAGCAAGTCATTAACATGGATGAGACTGGCTTATTTTGGAAGACAATGCCGTCTGGCACTTTTCCTTTCAAGGAATAAGCTAAAGCCCCGGAATTTAAATCTCACAAAGACTGCCTTACACTCGTCATGTGCGGGAATCCTGCGGGCTTTATGTTAAAGCCCGGGCTTATCTGCAAGTCAAAGAACCCTAGGGCTTTGAATAATAAGAACAACAATATGCTGCCAGCGTATTGGATGCATAACCCTAAGGCCTGGATCACGAAAAGCCTCACCTCGGACTGGTTTTACCAATGCTTTATCCCTCAGGTCAAAGTAAATCTTGCGGAGAAGGGCCTTGAATTTAAAGTCCTTCTTTTGATGGATAATGCTGGTGGCCACGCAAATGATCTCGAATATGACGGTGTTCAAGTAGAGTTCCTGCCACCGAATACAACATCACTGATTCAGCCTATGGATTAAGGCATTATTCGTGCATTCAAGGCCCTCCACACACGAAATGCCCCAGCAAACCTGGTTGAATCCATGGATGCGGACAAAGAATTCGCACTGAAGACGTACTGGCATAACTACACGATTGCTACAAGCCTTCAAAATATTCAGAACAATCAAAGAGTTGAAGCCGGCCACAATCAATGCCAGCTGGAAGAAACTGTGGCCCCAAGTCATCTACGGCTACAAGGGATTCGCTCCTGACAAAGTCCATAACTCGGCAGTTGTGAAAGCTGTGAAGTTGGCTGCATTTCTAAGAGGAGAAGGCTTTAAAGATATGACTCACGAAGACGTGAATGAAATGATCGACTGCCACTCGCAGCCTTTGACTGATGAAGACTTAGAGGACAAAATCAGTTAGCGAAGAAAAGGAAGAACAACCAGAAGAAATGCACAAAGAAGTCGAAGAATCTGGCCTTACACTCGAACGTCTGGCAGCCATGTATGAACATGTGAAAGCAGTCCAACAACTCTCGCAGGAGCATGATGATAATATGGTTCGTTCGGTGAACTTTTGCAATCTTCTCGACGATGCCATGACTCCTTACAAGACCATCTTCGCACAAAAGAAGAAACAGCGACTAGCAACTCCCCATTACCATGTTCTTCTCTCGCAAAAAGCAGCTGTAAAGCTGTCATTGGCTGTGGAATAATTTCCTCTGGAGTATGTACACGTCATCATCACCTCATTCAGGGTAAGTTTACCTATCACGTTTATATAAATTTACACTTGCACGCTGTTATTAATGAAGTAAAGGGTGGTTTGTTAACAGTGCAGGGAGGGTTTATACAGTAAAGGTAAAAATAAATGTAAAATACCTATGTATATGAGTATGTACACGTCATCATCACCTCATTCAAGGTAAGTTTACCTATCTCTTTCATATAAATTTACGCTTGCACGCTGTCATTAATAAAGTAGAAGGTGGTTTGTTAACAGTGCAGGGATGGTTTATACAGTAAAGGTAAAAATAAATGCAAAATACATCTCTATATATTGTGATCCTACTTCGCGGATTTTCACCTATCGCTGCCAGTCCTGGAACCAAACCCTGCGATAAACGAGGGAGCACTGTGTGTATATATATATATATATATATATATATATATATATATATATATATATATATATATATATATATATATATATATCATTTTTACCCCAACCTGGACTTGAACCTAGGCCTCATGATTATAAGCCAAGGCCTACCAACTACACCACAGAAGGTCTTAAAAGGGAAACAAACCTTAAAGCTTATATCTGCTATACTAGGAATGAACGCATTCTATCTGAATGCACTACAGTATATTCATATTACTGTTTCCCCCAACCTCACTCGTGGTTACATTTTCGCATTTAATTCAACTCCCAATCTAATTCGGGACCAACAATAACCAAATAAGCAAATTACCATATTTGAAAACATGAATAATTTCTACCCCCGACCGTGACTTGAACCTAGGCCTTATAATTACTAAGCTAAGGCACTACCAACTACACCACAGAAGGTCTTAAGAGGGAAACAAACCTTACAGCTTATATATGCTATACTAGGAATGTAAGGTCTGTTTCCCTTTTAAGATCTTCTGTGGTGTAATTGGTAGTGCCTTGGTTTAGTAATTATAAGTCCTAGGTTCAAGTCCCGATGTCGCATGACTGAAGTCTTGCTGAAGTCACATGAAAGCCTGCTGAAGCCAGAAGCTGAAACTGTAACAAATCTTGAGGAGTAACGGTCGAGGGCACAGATGGTTTATTACATGCCCTCACTTTTATTGGGTTTTGGGTCCAGACCCTGCTTCTCCTTGGAGCCACCAAGATTTATGGCTAGACAAACGGAACTAATTTACGTTCGCCATGCACTCCAGGAGGCCTAAAATATAAGGGACCCTCGGTCCTCGAAAACACCACCCAAAGGTTGCAAACAATTGACCTACATTGGTATGTCCACGCCCTGGAGAGAAAGAGGCCCCAATAGTGCAGCGATTTAGAACTTCTGCTGTTTAATAGGCCTGCTGAAATAGCCCCTCCGCAAAGAGGAGGGACTCCTCTTTGAACCTGAAGTCTATTGGCAGAACTGGATTTCACAACATGCCCTGCCCATGGGGTATTTGAAGAATCCCCTGAGGCAGACAGAGTTATTTAGAACTTTACCCGGGGCACGAATAGATCATAGATTTTGTTAATCATAGGGTGGGGGCATTGAGGCGTCGAGTATTTTGTACTTTTGGACGCCTGGAAAACGTACGTCAAGAGACAGGTGAATGCCAGTGCAGACCCGTGCGAAGAAAATAAGAATGGCAAACGCAGAAGACCAGTCCCTCCCAAGTCAGGAAATAGGCGACGAGGGCAAAGACGGAGAATTCTCGAATTGGAGGAGCAAGTGCGGCGCCTACAAACCCTCGCCGATGCCGCTCCGTCGAGAAGGAACCTGGTCGACGGTGACAACACCGACAGCGAAACCGACGCCTCAAACATCAACGAACAGCCTGCCGCTCCAAGTTCCGTGGGGACACAGGGAACGCAGCAGGCCATGCCCCCAATCCGTGCCCTGGTTGCAAAGGCGCCTCGAGTCAAAGATTCACCTTTATACTTTGACGGCGCAAATGTAAAAGGCCTCGAGTATCCATCCATATTTCCCGCAGGCGACTTTTTGACACACTTGGGTCTGCGGATGAGGAGCGCCGAGTGGACCAACGAGTACCGAATTAATGAAGTAGTACAAAGGTGCACCGGATATGCAGCCGAGACTCTAGGCAGAGACGAATGGTCGGAGATAAAACAGTGGGAAACTTTTAAGAATCGGTTCCTAAAAATGTTCACAGTGCGACAGAGCGAAGAAACGCTCATATCTAAGATTCAAAACAGTCCCCGAAGACGTGGAGAACAGTTGAATTGGTACGCGAGTAGGATCGAAACGTTAACGGGTTAAGTGAGTGAAATTGTCGATAACACATACATGCGACAAAGTATTGTGAGGAGCGCCTTGCGGAAAACCGTTCTGGAGAGGTGCCACTTTCTATTGAAGTCCAACGTCCTGGTCCCCGATCTCGTGCGTCTACTGTTGAATTGGTTCGAGAGCCACCCTGGTCATGGGCTTTCGGAAGAGGAAATTGATAGGGAAAGACTCCTAGGCCCGGCAGTGGTCCCCGTCGCAGCCATGGCGAACGACCGAGGACCGAGATTCCAAGAAACGAAGGAAGGACGATGCGCAAAGTGTTGCTGCATAGGTCACCCCCAGGAAGGGTGCGTGGGAACGGCACCCCCGGACACAGTCTGCTTCAACTGTCTGGGGGCCGGACATCGGGTTGAAGGATGCCCCTCGGCGAGGATAACTCACGGAGTTTGGCAACGTGCGACCAGAAAAAAAAAACGCCGATGCCCCGACGGGAACCTCCAGCGCACGGTCCGAACACCTCAGGTCGAGGAGCTATCGCTCCTCCCGAACGAGAAGTCGTGGACATGACAAGACCACCTTCTCAGCGCAGATAAGTACTTGTAGTTTCTATCTAGTGAGTAATGGGATCTTGCTAATAGAAATTGCGGTCGGTGGACTCCGCCAAATTGCTTTGTTAGATACAGGCTCAGCCGTATCGTTAATTGACCGAAGTATTGTTGCAGACCCCATCACTAAATTAGATACTCCAGTAGTTATTACTACTTTGGGCAATAATACCCCGAACTTTGTTAGAGTTAAAGAAGTGGTAAAACCCGTGATTGCATTTGAGGGGTGCCCCACAAGATTTAAATGTGCTTTTCTTGTAGTACCTAGGTTAAGTGTTGAACAGGCGAAAGTAATAATTGGTTTCGAGGACATGGTAAAAATGGGAGTCAGTATTGTTAATACACGGGGTAAAACTACTGTAACCGTAAATGAGAGCGAAATAGTTGCACGTTCCGCGCGCGCGTCAGTGTCTGCATGCGTGTTGCAAGAGAAAAACGATAACTACATTGTGACGCTTCGGGAAGAACTTATAGAGAGTGGTACTGCATGCGTTTTAGAAGTTATTACCTCGCGAGTTATCCTGAACGCTCGAGCCTTATCCACATAATTTGTCGGAGAGTACGCGGATTTTTTTCCTAATAAATTGCTAATGGTTCCCGAGGGATCGTGGAAATTAACTGTTATGTGCACAAATATGTTGCCGATCCCGCTAGTTATTCCTAGAAACACCAAAGTCGCCGAAGTCGAAGAAGTGCGCGAGTGTTACAGTGTAAATTTCACGAAAGACCCAGAACGTATCGTAAATTTGCAGGCGTTAGCGAGAGGACTGAGCGCTGCTGAGCATTCTACTTTTATGACCGAACTTGTCGCTAAATATCATGATGTTTTTGCTTTAGATTACGACCCCCTTTGAGAATGCACTCTCATGCCTTTTGATATTAACACAGGAAGTCACCCCCCCCACCTTTGTCAAACCTTATCGCACTCCGTTTGTATACGAAAAAAGGTTAGAGGGAATGGCATCTGATTTAGAGAAAAAGAGCATCATTAGATTGTCTAAAAGCCCTTGGCACAGCCCCATAGTAGTAGTTAAGAAGAAAGACGGAGATCTTCGATTGTGCGAGGATTTCCGCAAACTAAATTTGCTCACCAAAGGCGATAAATTCCCCCTCCCTATAATTGAAGATGTACTGTGTCACGTCAGCGGCACTAAGTATCTTACCATTCACGACCTCCTGGTGGGTTACCACCAGGTAGTCTTAGAAGAGAAGAGTAAAGGGAAGATCGCTTTTTCAGTAAATAATAAACTCTATGAGTATAATCGTTTGCCTTTTGGGTTAAAAAACGCCCCCAGTCATTTTAGCAGACTCATGACAGCCGTGCTCCTGGGCCTCATCGGTAACGCTGTGTTAGTGTATTTAGATGATTTAGTTATAATCGGACAAACCTTTGAAGAACACGCCCGGAACCTCATTTCGGTTTTAGAAGCCTTAAGACAGAATAACCTGCGCGTGAAATTGTCTAAGTGTCAGTTTTTCAAAGCAGAAGTAGAATTTCTCGGACACAAATTGTCATCTGCGGGTGTGGCAGTATTACATGATAAAGTAAAAGCCATCGAGAAGGTTGCGCGGCCCAAAACGTGTAAAGATGTTAGATCATTTCTCGGACTTTGCTCGTATTACCGTAAATTCATTGAGAAGTACGCGGACATTTCCCATCCCTTAGATAGGCTCCGAAATGCTCACCAGATTTGCTGGACATTTGAGCACGAGGCCGCATTCGTAGCTTTAAAGAAAACCCTAATGTCCACTCAAGTACTCGCTTATCCTAAATTTGATCGGGCGTTTTACGTCACGTGCGACGCCTCCGACGTTGCGATCGGCTGAGTAATATCGCAGGACGATGACGAGAAGAGACCGCCCTATTAGTTTCGCTTCCCGGGCGCTCACAGACACTGAGCGGCGATATTTTACCATCGAACGAGAGGCACTCGCCATTGTGTTCGTCCTAGAAAAGCATAAATATTTCCTACTCGGATATCCGGTAATAATTCGTAGCGATCACCTGCCTTCAAAGTACGTGTATGCGAACCCGCTAAACAATCAAAGGCTTTCCCGATGGCTGTTAAGACTTATGCAGCTTAAAATACAGGGGTTCGAGTATGTACCCGGAAAAAGTAACAAAGTAGCAGATGCTCTGAGCAGGGGAGTGCGGGAAGTCCCCACCCTGGCCATTACCCGTTCAATGAGAAACACGGGTCATCGGACCAGGGACACGAACCGTCCTGCAACCGCAGGAGCCGATCCCGATTCTGCGCACACACTCCTTCAGAGTGAGGGGGAAAATCATCCTTGCAAGGTAACTAAAAGCGTGAATGGGGGAAGTGAGCGTGAGCGAGGACATTGTGAAAGTTGCGAGAATGAACGAGAGAGTGAGCGAGTGAGTATGAATGAGTGGGGGGAGGGCTCTTGTGGGTGGAATCGAGAGGAGCTCGTAAGGAAGCAGGACGGGGATGCATTGTGGGGAGAGGTAAAGACGCTCTTGCAAGGAATAAACGGCGAAGTCCCTGCTAAAATTCGACGCCGAATAAATTTATTCGTAATAGAAGGTGGAATCTTGTACAAAACGCTTAAGAGAAAAAACGAAGAAGGGGGATACGCGGCAGTACTCCCCGAGGATTTCCACAGTCACGCCCTCTTTCTGTGTCACACGAGTCCCGCGGCCGGCCATATAGGAATTGAGAAAACGTATCGGTTGCTAAGTACCCAATACTATTGGGGAGGGATGTATAAGGATGTTGTAGAGTATGTTAAGAAATGTCATGTGTGCAATTGCTTCAAACGACACGCCTAATACAGTCCCCCCTGCCCGGATTTGGCCGTGATGCAGTTTTAAATGGGAGAGAGGCCATTGAGATTTGATAGGCCCCTTGCCCCGATCATATGATGGCTACTTATACATATTCGTACTCACAGACGAATGTACAAGATATACCTTCACGTATGCGATGAAGGATAAAAGCGCGGCCTCGGTAGCCGTTGCCCTGTACCAGTTTACATTAGTATTTGGATTCCCTAGAGAAGTCGTAACTGATAATGGACGCAAATTTAGGAATGAAGTTTTCAAGGGGTTATGCGAGTTGGCACGAGTTCACCATGCCGCGGTCCAAGCGTATCGGCCGCAAGCTAACGGGTTAGTAGAGCGAAGAAATGCCTCCATTATTACACTATTATGTCAATTCGCTGCCTCTGACCCCCAAGAATGGAACCTGCACCTGAAACAAGCGAAGCAGGCCCTGAATTTCGCATATCACAAGTCCATCGGAGACTCCCCCTATTTCTTAGTGTTTGGGGAAGATCCCAAATTACCCTGGGACACCTTCGCCCCGCAAAAGCTGTTGCCAGTGTATGATATTGAGTCTTCGAACGTATGTGATAAATACCGCCAGAAAGACCTACGAACTTATGGCGGCCATCCTGGATAAGCAGAAAGAGAGATATGCAAAAGTGTATGATCTCAGGCATAGTACGAAGAGGCATGAAGTAAAAGTAGGCAACCGAGTCTACATGAATAATGTTAACCGCCAGCATAAAATGTCCCCCTTGTATCTAGGTCCATATCGGGTATTAGAGATAGCGCATGATAATATAACCCTTAGAGATTGACGAAGTGATAAAATTTGCCATTATCATTCCAGCTTGGTCATAAAGAAAGAGTGGGAGCTGACAAGAAATGACAACAAGAATGTTACACAGCCGTTTCCCGTATTTGAGAGAGCGGAAGTTGATCCGGAAGCCGAAGGAACAGGGGAGAAAACAGCGCCCACATGTGCGCCTCCCCGCAAAAGCTAGTCAGCCGGAGCCCTGAAGGCAAACCTTGGACAGTATAAGAGCAGAAAAAATAAAATAATGAAAAGGGAGAGTAAAAATAAAAGTACCCAACCGTGCGTAAGTATGAGCAAACAGACAGAACGGTCATATGTCGAACTTCTCCCTGTTCCGAAGGTCATCCTGTTGTACAGTAATTCAAATAAGTCAAATTCGAGATAGTAAAAGAATATATATATTTCTGTTTTAAACGTTCATGTACAACTCCTTACGAGATTATGAACTTAAGCAAAATGCATTCTTCACTGTTGCGGATGAAATATATTTGTTATTATTATTATTGCATACACAGAGACAGACTTTTTATATTTTTTCAGATTCCTGTTTTTTATTTTGTAGTTTTTTGTATGAAGAAAAATCGTTAATACCTTTATCCCCTTGATCTATATATTATAATTAAAGAGTTTTGAAAAAGATTAGCTGGAGATGATTATTCTTAATCCCTATTATCGTCACGACTTTAAAATTACAATAGAGCTAATTAAGATAATTGAGATTCTCAGAGATTATATGTTGAGTTTTAAATTTAAAATTAATGATACTTAAGTCCTTTTAAGACGTTGGTTAAGAAAAAGATATTAGTGCTTTTGTTGATAGTAGTAGAGATATTGTCACATATGATTGTAAAATTTTGCTTTAATTTCATCAGGGATATATTGCCTTACAGAGAGTGTGCTTCGACTCAGCCCTCTGATTGATAGCAAGAGAAAAAAAAGAGATTGTCATTATAGACAAGGATGTGAATGCTATGTCAGTAAAGTCCTTAGCAATATTGAACAGACAGGAATGGATTTATGCTTCGATGTTTCTGCAGTTGTACACTCAGTTCTTTTGCTTTTGTTTTTTGTTAATTGGGGAATAAGAATAGCCCTCTGGCAATAAATGTAAAACTCTATCAATAGTCATTGCTCACGTTTGTTCACTTTCATTTGTTTATTTATTCTTTTATTATGTAGAGATACTCTGCGATAATTTATTTTTATTTCAGTGCATGTAAAGGAAGGAAGCCCATCTCACCTGACCACGTGGGTGGATACCGCAACGTATTTCATGGTCGCCCAGTCAACTTTTCTTTTCTCTCTCTCTCTCTCTCCTACCTTTCACTCTACTCTGAGACTGACATATGCTCCTTCCGATGCTAAGAGAATGTTGCCTTCATCGATTCTTTTTTTTGTTTTTTTTCCAGTGCAGCTAGGCGATAATTGTGCCTACAAGTTATTTCCGTTGATAAATTTTTGCATGCTGTTATTGCATAAATACTGATAAGACATCGGTAGTACCGACTTTTGCATAAATATTGGTGCCACATATCGAAACTGTTTAGAGAATAGATAAACTCCCATTGACAAATTGGGGAACCGAAAGTTGCCGTTTATGCTCTATATATATATAGACATATGTTATGACAGCAGGAATTTGAATAGTAAAAGAGACTGTGTTAGAATGAGCATTACTATGAAATATAAGTATAGAACTCCGTTCTTACTTCTGAATGCCAGTCTCCATTGTATATATATTGCTATTTCTGATTTAGTATTTTTATCTCAGTTTTTTTATTATGATCATGATTATTAGTAATGTTATTAGTATGTTGACAGTTATTGTTGCTATCTCTCAATGACCTTTTGCTAATTATTATTTTTGCAATGCAATCAGTAGTAACCTGATGATTTGTATCTTTTATTCGTGCTTGATATTATTGTAGCCACTGCTAATAAGAATATTTCTTTAGTGGCTTTTCTCAGCATTTAAAGATAGTTCTTTTTTATGTCTATAGTAAAGTAATATTATGCATCAGTTACCCAGCTAAGTCCTAAGTGTTTGGGAATCCTAATCTAATGATGTAGGTAAATGTGCAAGTAAGGAAAATATTTCCAGGCAGCCCCGACCTGCAAGTTCTAAAAGTCTTTAGATTTTGTTCTCTCTCAAACAAGTCCCTGTTGCCCATTGAGTAGAGATTGCAAGCACTTGCAGTTGCAGGGGAGGCGAAGTATAGCCTCAGATTACTGACGTATGGCCATTGTTGGTGCCCCGAAGTCATAGGGAACCTTTCTTACAACTGTATTAGTGACATAGGTTCAAATTTTCATCCCGAGGTCTGCTTCGAAGGTACGTGTGTATTGCAGTACTGAAGAGAAATCGCTGTGACGTTGCAGGTCTCCTACAGTGGTGGTCTTAGTCAAGATGGGCCCGGAGGTAGGACGAAAAAGCCAGGCTGGAGGGGTTCGGAAGATGCATCGATCGCTTCCTTTTTGTCTTGCCAGTCTTAGGAGAAAGAGAATTTGTGGTAGTGTACGAACTTGGGCCTGCAGTGAAGAAGGCGTGGAAGTGAAAACGTGAAGTAAAACATGGCAACCGTTGTATAACGCCTAGCAAGAATTTCATGAGCAAAGAGAGAGGAAACAGAAGTCTTTTAAAACAACTAAATAACACCTTAGAAGCCACGTAAGCGAATTGATGAGATCCCCAGAAAGAATCCCCATACATGTCCTAACTTTAGTGAAGAGAGAAAGGAAGGGTATGAAAAATCCCTTATTAGTTGTTTAACCAAAAAAAAAAAAAAAAAAAAAAAAACCACGTATTAGAACTGAAAAAATGGGAGAGAAAATTTCCCCACCGTCTTTGACCCCTGTGCGAAAAGACAATTTAAAATTTTTTTATTTTTGTCTAGCTTTAAGATAATTTTAAAGTGAAAACTCAGAGTCTCCTTTAGATATAGTTTTTTTGAATAAGTACCATTGATAAACTGTACAATTTGCACAAATCATAATAAGTTGTGGTCTGCCTAAATAATATCATTGTTTTGCTTAGATATTATCATTGTTTGAATCATGATTTAATCTTTGTGTTCACTGAGTTTGCATATCAGTTTGTCCCTGCATAGAAATTGCATATTGAAATGGTGAATGTTTTTAACTTTTCACACCGTAACATATGTTTTGTTTCAGGAGTAGTTTTTTAAGGCCTAATTTTAAGACAAATCAATGCCCATAGTAAAGATAGGAATAGAAATTATAAGATGAGTTTCTTATAGAAATTACCATTTATGTTAGTGACTATCACATTTTTAAATGTTCATACATGCTAATACTCTACATAATTTGTTTGCTAATGTTCTACATGATTCATATTTTTACTGTAACTAACCAAATATTGTAAATCGTTTGAAAAAAGGAGAGAAGTGGATGAAGTAATGTTATGATCTAAACTGACTTTTGATCTTAATTAATGTTTGATAATGATTAGTTACACACTGAAATCATAATGATTAAGGTTATTTTTAGTTCTAAATATAAGAATGTTTGTATTAAAGATTTCCCAAAAGGAAACGGACTCTGCATGCTCTAGTTCGTCTGTAAAATGACTATTAAAAAAAAAAAAAAAAAAAAGCTATGTTCCTGTAATCTGTTTAGAGTTCATAGAAATAGGAATTCTTAGATAATAGCCCCGTTTTTTATTGTAAACTAATGTTAGCTAGGATATAGCCAAGAGCTCTCAAAAGATAACCCATGCTGCTGCTGAAATAAGAGATATTTCAGTATGGTGGGGAGGGATGTCGCATGACTGAAGTCTTGCTGAAGTCACATGAAAGCCTGCTGAAGCCAGAAGCTGAAACTGTAACAAATCTTGAGGGGTAATGGTCGAGGGCACAGATGGTTTATTACATGCCCTCACTTTTATTGGGTTTTGGGTCCAGACCCTGCTTCTCCTTGGAACCAGCAAGATTTATGGCTCGACAAACGGAACTAATTTACGTTCGCCATGCACTCCAGGAGGCCTAAAATATAAGGGACCCTCGGTCCTTGAAAACACCACCCAAAGGTTGTAAACATTTGACCTACATTGGTATGTCCACGCCCTGGAGAGAAAGAGGCCCCAATAGCTGCAGCAATTTAGAACTTCTTCTGTTTAACAGGCCTGCTGAAATAGCCCCTCCCCAAAGAGGAGGGACTCCTCTTTGAACCTGAAGTCTATTGGCAGAACTGGATTTCACGACACGCCCTGCCCATGGGGTATTTCAAGAATCCCCTGAGGCTGACAGAGTTATTTAGAACTTTACCCGGGGCACGAATAGATCATAGATTTTGTTAATCATAGGGTGGGGGCATTGAGGCGTCGAGTATTTTGTACTTTAAAATAAATTTAAGTGAAGGAAACACCGCTTGTCCATTCTTACCTTGTACCCGTTTGGTACTAATAGCAACGTAGTGATAAATAACACTACGACACCGGTCAGGGTAAAAATGATTCATATTTACACATATCGTAATGTGCCTATTTGGTTATTGTTGGTCCCGAATGAGATTGGGAGTTGAATTAAATGTGAAAACGAAACCACGAGTGAGGTTGGGGGAAACTGTAATATGTACATAATGGCACTCAGATAGAATGCAATTATTTCTAGTAATAGCAGATATAAGCTGTAAGGTCTCATTCCCTTTTTAGACCTTCTGTGGTGTAGTTGGTAGCACCTTGTCTTAGTAATTATAAGACCTAGGTTAAGTCCTGGTCAGGATAAAAATGATTCATGTTTTCACATGATGTAATGAGCTTATTTTAACAGTTTTGAATGCCATCCACCTCCATCACAGGAGAAGGAACACAACTGGTTTCTGAACACTGACATGAATTGAGACCAGTTTGTACAAAGTACATAGTACTATGGTATTTCAAAATATCACTGATAGGATACTTGGCCTCTCCACTTCAATATTTTTCATAATGATCTAGAGTTTTCCTACGCACTGTATATTCAATTCACTTCGTAACTGAGCCACGAGGAAATCGAAGACCCTGGCCTTACACTCAAACGTCTGGCAGCCCTGTATGAACACGTGACAGCACTCCAACAACTCTAACAAGAACATGATGATAATATGGTTCTTTCACATAAATTTATCTATTACTTTCATATACAAAAAAATGTAAATTCATGCTTGCACGCTGTTATTAATAAAGTAAAGGGTGGTTTTTTAACAGTACAGGAAGTGTTTAAACAGTAAACGTAAAAATAAATGTAAAATACCTATGTACATGTAGAGTGATCCTACTTCGTGGAAATTCACTTATCGCAGTCGGTCCCGGAACCTAACCCCCACGATAAACGAGGGATCACTGTGTATATGTATATATATATATATATATATATATATATATATATATATATATATATATATATATATATATATATATATATATATATATATATATACAGTGTTCCCCCCCTTATCGCGGTAGTTCGGTTCCGGGACCCGGCGCGAGACAGGAAAACCGCGAAGTAGGATCAGCCTTACATTTTTTTTTTTTATGACACCAGGACAGGCAAAAAATGATAAAATAAAACGGCCTTTATCAGGCTGTAAAGAGAAACAGATGTGAAGGGATTATAAAAGATGTGTAATGAATATCCAGCTCTCTGCTGGGCTTACTATACCTCTGCATTACTTTCATGATGTCTATTCTAAAAATTATCCTTAGATCTAATTATTATTAGTATTATTGGCAACAATAATTTTCCTTTGATGATGATTGGGGAGATTATTATTATTATTATCATCATTATTATTATTACGAATTCGTAATTAAACCATTATTTTTACTACAAATAATGTAGTTTTGGTTGTATGAACAAGAGTTACTTAAAGATTCTCTCTCTCTCTCTCTCTCCAACATTCTATTCTACCCAACCCCCCACACTCTCTTTGTCCCAGCAAACTAGGGAGGGGTAGTTTACACAGTTATTAAAAGTAAATAAACCAACAGATGTACAAACAATAATGAGCCCTTAATAATAATAATAACGATGATGATGATAATAATTTCCACAATCATCATCAAAGGAAAATTATTGTTGCCAATGATAATAATAATAATAATAAGATCTAAGCAAAATTATTGGAATAGATATCATGAAAGTAATGCAGAGGTATATTAAAACCCAGCAGAGAGCTGGATATTCATTACACATCTATTATAATCCCTTCACATCTGACAGGTCATTACACTCTCCATCTCTGTTTCTCTTTACAACCTGATAAAGTCTGTTTTATTTTATCATTTTTTGGCCCATCCTGGTGTCACAATAATCTTAATAAAAAAAAAAAATAAAAATAAATAAATAAAAATTCCCCCCCCAAAAAAACCTGCGATACAGTGAGAACGCGAACCAAGAAACGCGAATAACCGGGGGAACACTGTATATATATATATATATATAATATATATATATATATATATATATATATATATATATATATATATATATATATAAAACTACAAGGATACTACCCTATGACCTTCACAAACTATTCCTGTAAAACATTAAAAACTATGCGCAAATCCTTATATCATTCCGTAAAGTTGTTAATGGACGTGCGAACATCTACGAATAATGGTTTCTTATACAAGGAGTGTTATATATACTGCATACAAGAGAATATTGACTGGGTTATGAATCCTTCTGGGTGTTGGATTAAAAAGAGAGATTAGCTCATCAGCTCCTGGGATAAGTACAATTCTATATTTTGAGCACAGTTCTTGAGGTGTGTTTGAGAAAGAAAACTCAAAGACCCAACCAAGACTAATGTAAATACACCTGGCAACAATAACTATTAAAACAATTCAGGTTAATATTCCATTCAGCTTGATGGGCAAGATTTTTTTTTTACCTTAGTTTTCATTTTACACTTACAAAAACATTACAACCAGATTTGTAATAAACAATTCAAATCTTCATTTATTTCTAATACATATGACGCAAGTTATACTTTACTCAGTACTTAACCTATGCATATGGTCTGTTGTTATGTAATTCCCATTCATTACATAATAGTTTTCAATATTGACTGGGTTATGAATCCTTCTGGGTGTTGGATTAAAAAGAGAGATTACCTCATCAGTTCCTGGGATAAGTACGATTCCATAATTTTTAGCACAGTTCTTGAGGTGTGTTTGAGAAAGAGAACTCAAAAACCCAACCAAGACTAATGTAAATACACCTGGCAACAATACCTATTAAAACAATTTAGGTTAATATCCCATTCAGCTTGATGGGCAAGATTTTTTTTTACCTTAATTTTCATTTTACACTTAGAAAAACATTATAAGCAGATTTGTAATAAACAATTCAAATCTCCATTTATTTCTAATAAATATGACGTAAGTTATACTTTACTCAATACTAAGCCTATGTATATGGTCTGTTGTTATGAACTTCCCATTCATTACATAATATTTATCAATATTGAGTTGGACAGAAAACATGTAATGCCAGATATATAGTTGTTCAGGTCAGCATTTAAGAATAACAGTGATGCCAATAATTACAAATCTACTTAGAGCTCAGCAAATATACACAAAGGAATATTTAATCCATCCTTGCATCATTGAAATATGCTCTATTCTTATCATCAAGTCAGTGGCAAATCCTATACTTTAAAAACTGTAGAAACCTTTTGCTCTAGAATTGAAAAATAAATATTAAGCTAGTTTTAGCCTTTTCTAATCCAAAATTATGAACTCCTTATACTACACAAGTTAGTGATATCTAAATGAATGAAATATTTTTGGACATGTATTATGCAAAGGTAAGGGGGGGTTTCAGGATCAGTCATCCTCACATCTCAGTAGCAAAGTGAAAGAGGCTAAGTTCAAATCATATGCCTAAACTGTACAGGGGCATCATACAAACTTAACCACACACCCATAAGTAAAATAGGCAATATTATTATATATTATGGGCAAAGTATATCCTACATATACCAGTAATTATTTCTTGAGGAACTGTACAATATCCATTAAGCCTGAGAGTAGTAAATTAACTTTCTTATAAAGTACAAGCAACATATATAAAATATAAAAAATACATGCAAAAGATTCAATTAAAAATATAATACCCATCATACAACATTGAGGAGCCAAATAGGCACTTCCGAATTAGGAAATCTCTTTATAACTTATGCTCCAATGCAGTGTCCATATGTATACCATGAAAAGCAACAACTGGCTTTATCAATGGTTGATTAGGTCAGTCCAACCTGACCATCCCTAACTTGTAATGTCATTCGTGGATTAATGATTTTTTACAAGACTTTGGTTTTTTAATCTTTGCTAATACTAGCTTCTACAGAAGGTGGTTAAGGAAAACTGCAAGAACATATAACATCTTTCACAACTCAAAGATAATGGAATAAAATATAATTAACTAGCATCGGAAGGTTACTGTAACAAGACGTATTGCTCCAAGCCAGTATTAGCAGTAGATTTTTAAAGTAGCTTATTGTACTTACTAGCATGAAACGACCTAGTAGCTACAAAAAAAATGACAACCTACCTTTTCTCAACACTATGATTAGGAGGTCATTATTATATCTGGACTCCTTAAATAATATTCAATAGGCAACCTAAAATATCTCACACAAATATAGTAATAAGAACATAACCTACAATAATAAATATACATACTGTAATTACTCCTGCAACATATTTCGTTGTGATTTGCATTGCTTACCAGAAAGATAAAGAGTAAATTTTCAAGAGCAAAAAATTTATTCTTGGTTGCTCAGAGCAGTCTGAATGTGTTGTAAGCACTGTTCCATTTCATCATGATCAGAGCGACACTGTTCTAATCTGTGAAGTAAAGTACAGAGAGAATAATGTTGAAATCTTTTCTTAACTTTTTTTTTTTATGATTGTGACACCAGGACAGGCAAAAAAAAAAAAAATCTACCCTCATCAGGCCTGGGCACGAAGAAAACATAATGAGATATAGAGATGGGGAATGTTGTGACTTGTCAGATGTGAAGGGATAATAAGACATGTGTAACGAATATCCAAGAATATTCAGTGTTGATGTAGGCATAGAAAGAGAACCGTAACTGAAGGAAGACTTAACATCGAACTGTCCAGGACAGACTTACATAAGTCCACAAGGCCCTTCAGCTGTAGTATCACTACACCTTCTTTCACAAAATACAGATGAAAAACTGACATCTTGCGAAGCAGATTTTTTATATGCGTAATAAGCTTAAGAAATATATAAGGTGAAAAATTATATGCTGCCTTTGTGAATTTGGAGTGCTTCAAACAGAATTCACAGGCAACAATAAACACTCCACATTTCTAAATGGAGTTCAGTTTCTTCATTGAGGAGAAAAAGAATGTGATAAAAAGAGTAATAGGAGAGGTAAATGATTTGGATATTTATATAAAAATGACATGGCAGAACTGATATGGAGTTGCTGGTCATGGGATGGTCATAGTCAGAGCAAGCTTACTGCACAGTGAGATAAATACAAAGGATTGAAAAAAGTTCTTTAATATCTAGAAATATTTTGATGAGTGTTAGTAAGAGCAACCAATAAGATTTTTACATAAAGAAAACTGATCATGTTAATATACAGAGTTAAGGAAATTGGTTACTTAAGATACTGTGAATGTTTATGGAGAAAGAATGGGATAGATAGAATTTGAACATTCAGAACTAATTTATAGGAAGGGTGGTACAGAAAAAGGAGACAACTGAAAACGAAAAGGCATCGGATCTCTGGAAAGAATAAGAATATAGTAGTCTATAAAGATAAGGGAATAAAAAAGGACTGATCTTGAATCTTACTTTGCGAAAACCAGGATACATAAAGAGTTATCTTATAGGAGTCTGCAATGTGATACATTCTGGAAGAGCAGATATAGCACTAAGAGTTAACTAAGGTGTAACTGTCAGATTGATTTGAAACAAAGAATGAAGATTAAGATTCATTTTATGCACCCTATCTGAGAGATCAGCATTACCATCACTTCCAAAAATGTGCTGTGCTGTTGAATAAAAACCCAAATTCACCCTATTACAACATGTAAGGCTTAAAATTTGAGTTAACTTAGGTTGTTAGGTAACTTAAGTACCCACTGTCGCCCAGCAATGTCAGCCCTAACTCCAAAAATAATGATTTTCAAGAAAAACAGCTATCAAAATAATTCAAACAGCTTGAAACCTATCAGAACAAAATAGCTTAATCCAAAAAAAGAAGGCGTGCATAAAGCAAATCTTTACCAAAATAAATATACAAGATCACATTATTAACAGCTTTAGTAGCTCCACTGCTAGACAGTGGAATTACAAGAATGAAGAGTATGTATGGGAGAGATAAAAAGTAGAATGCACCATTTGAATGAAGCAAGAAGGGTATGAATGGATAGGGAGAGCAAAGGCCCTTCCTTTGTCATGGTCAATCTTTAGAGAAGAGCTCATGGAAGGGAAACAGATACATGAGTGATATAAATGGATTTGCAATCTTCATCTTTACTTAAACTCCTTGAAAGGCTACTCTTATCAACTATATAACTATTATTAAGTACTCATAAAATTCTGGCCACAACTAAGATGCATAATCATGATATCCTATTGATAATGTATCAACAACTTCATTGTTTTTAAAGAAAAATTTCTTACTTTGAAACAACAAGCACCATATGCGTAATTACAACTGATGATAAACTTCATTAATCATAAGCTTAACTAAAGATGTTATAAACTCAGTAGCCAATAGTAACAATAGGTATAAAAAAAACTCTTTAACCAAACCATTCAGTTGATCCTTAACTGCTTATAATTAGCTCCAAATCTAGAATATCCCAACGTCTATTAAACTAAAGTTTTAAGATATAGAAATTTAAATAACATACAAAATAGGACAAATTTTGAATTCAGAAAGCATATACTATAGGGTAACCTGAAATAGTGTCATCCCACATCTTACACTACTCTTAACTAATGCAGTTTTGACCTTATGCAAAATTAAAAATATCAAATGAAAAATAATAAATTACCCCATATATAATAAAATGACATTGTTTTTTAATCATATTGTTAAGTGCTTATTTTAACCTCTCATCATCATTCTATTATTTTTATTAATATTATTATAATTATTATTCTTATAGTAACAATAATAATAATTAATATTATTATTATTATAATTATTATTATAATGTTTAAACTTTTGGCCAGATAAGACACAGATACAAACATACTGTGACTGCTAACAGTAGGCTGAGCAAAAGAGGAAATAATAAGCTTCTTGGGGTTGCCAGAGTAGTAGTTTCTTTCATAAACATGCAGTTTTTATGAATTGTTAGTTCTTTCCCTCATAAATTTCAATTCACTGTTATCATCTTTCTTCATATTATTATCATTATTAATTATTATTCTAGTACAACAAATAAAAATATAATGCACATTTCAAGTACTGTAGTGAATGGTGTGTTTGGCTGTGAGTCATTGATGTAAACTCACTCTTTTTCTCTCTCAAGGCATGATTAAAAGTATCCAGGAGGTTGAGAGAAGCAAAGTCGCTGTCTCTCTTGCACGCTCTCTTTCAAGAAATTATTAGATGTGTCCAGATGGTTAAGAATAGTTTATATGTAAAGTAGCTCTCTCACTCTATCTCTCTTAAGAAATTATCAAAAGTATCCAGGAGGTTGAGAACAGTTATATGGAAAGTACTGACACCTTAAAATAAGAATTGGAATTTAGGGACTTACACAGAAAGTGGCAGATCTAATTGTTCATGTAAGCAATGGGATGACTGCATACCCGTTTTGAGAAAAGAATATTATTCTTTTTTATGTGAATTACACTTATATCAAGAGACACAAAAATCCTGATAATGAAACACACTATCAGATATGAACTAAGTTCGACACAAGTAAAAAATTTTAAAATACATATGAAACCATTTCGCTGCAAGCTCAAATTTTCCGACTATGTGGAGAGTGTGCCTAGTACAATGTTCGGCCACTAACAATGGCTTGACCAGCACTGTAGTCACCACGTTGTCCTAGTCTGTTCTCAGATCGCTGCCCATAGAGACACTCTAAAACTCTTCATTGAGTACCAGATTTTGTATCGTGACATATCCTGTGAATTATGTAGTCCACATGAGTGGTGAAAAGAGTAAGGCGACTGATGTTAGCAGTGCTTCAAAAAATAGACACGCCATCAAAACTGGCAATAATAAAGAAGCTGGATAATGGTGAAAAAATGGTGCATGTAGCCTGCGCTTGCAATATGAATCGTTCTACAGTGGGAATGATTCACAAGAGTAGAGATCGTATTATGGAACATGAGAAAGGTGCAGTGCCAATGCAGTCTACTATTATTAGTAAGAGGAGGGGGAAGACTTATTGAAGAAACAAAAAACTTTTTAACAATTTTGATGGCACACCAACGGCAACATTGGGTAAGACTTGAGTCTCATGTTAAATCACAAAAAGGCTTCGTCCCTTTTCGAAGATTTGAAGGCAAAGGCAGGTGAGAGTGCTGGTGATGAAACGCTTGCAGCAAGTTATGGATGGTTTTAACGTTTCAAGAAGTGTGGAAACTTGCATCATGTTTCCGTTACCAGGGAAGCAGCGATGCCGACAAAGAATCTGCCAAGAAATTCCCGACCGAGCTAAAAACAATCATCGATGACAGTGCTTATATCCCACAGCAAATTTTCAATGTGGACGAGATGGGCCTTTTTCAGAAAAATATGCCAGAAAAGACTTACATCAGTCGTGAAGAAAAGACAATGCCAGGTTTCAAGGCTGCGATGGATCGGCTGACCTTGATGCTCGGCGGCAACGCTTCAGGAGATTGTAAGTTCAAACCACTCTTAGTTTACCGGGCTGAAAATCTACGGGCATTGAAGAACACCACAAAGAATTCTTTTCCCATAATTTGGATGTCCAACATAAAGGCCTGGGTGGCATTCGCTGTATTCGAGGAATGGTTTTTCCGCCACTTTAAACCCGAAATCATGATTATCCTCGTCTTGGATAATACAACTGGCCACCCATCACACTTGTACAAGTATCACCTGGACATAAAAATTGTCTATCTGCTTCCTAACACAATTTCACTCCTTCAGCCAATGGATCAAGGTGTAATAGCCAATTTTAAAAACTGTTACACTTGTTGCACATACAAGGAAGCATTCAAGGCAGTGGGCGATAACCCTAATATGACCTTACGTGACTCTTCGAAGGCATATAATATTTATACGTGTCAAATACATTGATGCGTCACGGTGTTAAGTTTCCAAGAACCTTATGAATAGTGCTTGGAAGAATTTATGCCCACACTATGTCCACAATTTTAGAGTATTTTTACAAGAGGGGGGGAAGTTAAGAAAGTCGTTGAATATCTCGTGGAAATAAGCAAACAACTGAAGCTTGGCTTGGAGGAAGATGACTTTGAAGAGCTGTTAGAGTCACAGTTTCAGGAATTGACAAATGGAGAACTAATAAAATTGGAAGCCATGAAACAAGAAGGAGAAGAAGAAACAGAGCTTGCAAATGAAGAAGTTTGATATGAAATTGATGGACAAGGGGTTTTCTTATACGGAAATATGTCTTACTATTTCATAAAACCAGAATACGAATTCTGAGAGCTTTTCAAAAGTACAAACATAATTCGCAATGCCATGCAATGTTAACAAGTCATATATGACAAAAAGAAAAAAAGACAGTGCAAACTTACACAGACAATTCTTCACTAAACATGGAGATGCACAAGAAACTGATGAAGTATTAGATCCCTTAGAAATTGTATAAACAGTGCCTTCAACCTCAGGTGCTTCATTTCAGTTGCCTTTTACTTCTGCTTCCTACGGTGCCTCCTCTTCCTCCTCCAATGCAGACGATCCTATTCCTATCTAATATCGCAAAACTTTTCCTCATCTCATTCGTTACCTCAAACTTTCGCTACCAGTTTAAAAGGTTGGTACAGTAGCTTTGTTTATGTACTCATACAATGTCTTATTATTACTATATTACAATTTATTATAATGTATGTTTTACAGTTTACTTAGAAAAAATATAATTTATGTGCTATTACAGTACAACCCACTACGTTGCCTTCTGCTCCTTAAGCTGCCTCCTCTTCCTCTTCCCCCTCCTCTACACACAAGTAAAGAAGAATGTAGAATCTGCTAAACTTTACCTCACTGCATACGTCTCCTCAAACCTATGCTACCAGCTTAAAAGGTTACAGTATTTTACGGTACAGTATGTATTATTACAATGTCGAAGATTACTGTATACAATTTATGTTTTAAGGTTTATTGAAAAAAAAAAAAAAATGTGTTATTACAGCAGAACCCATTTTGTTGCCATCTGCTCCTTACCCTGCCTCCTTTTCCTCTTCCTCCTCCTCTGCTCTCAAGGAAAGGGGAATGTAGAAACAGCTATACTTTAACTCACTGCACACGTCACCTCAAACTTTCGCTAACAGTTTAAAAGGTTGGTACAGTACTTTACTGTATGTACTATTACAATGTCTTACTAATATTGTATTACAATTCATTAATATAATTTATGTCTTATGGCTTACTAGCAAAAAGTGATATTTATGTTTTGTTACAACAGTATAACCCATTCCATTGTCGGCTGCTCATTACCGATATACTTCATGTTCTTTCAATCGTCACCTCAAACGTTTGCTACTAGTTTAAAAGGTTGGTACTACACAGTATCATTATTACAATGTCATGTATTAATATAATTATCTTTTATGGTTTATTAAATAAAATCGTTTTTACGATTAGAAAACAAACTTGTTATATGTAACTTTGCCACATCTTAGCATTAATCAAAGGTGGTTTTCATTATTGCAATTTATTATTATTATTATTATTATTACAATTTACATGTAATTTATTACAGAAAAACGTAACTTCGCAACACCTTACAATCTCTCATTCATCACCGCAAAAACCTATCCACCAGTAATCACCCATGTATTAACATGTGTATAACTGCCCGTCTACCTTGAGAATGACCCCAAACATGGTGGTGGGGAGAAATGTGGCAATCCTGTGCCCCCATGGAGCTAAGAGGGGTGGTTGAGGTATATGTGGATCTTGGTGAAAGTGTGTTTCTTGGCTTGACCACCACCCTTACAAGGTGAAATGGGGCCATGTACATAGAGATAAATTACTGTACCTGTACATTATTACATTATTATTATTGTATTAAAATTTTTTAATTCTGTATACTTTATATTCTATATTGTAGTTAAGTGTCTTCAGGATAAGAACATTACATACCTTGTAGAACTGTATTGCACTACATATGTAAATACTGTACAGAACTTGATATACCAAAACGCAACTTACAAACAATTCGAGAAAAACAGCTGTTCGGAACGTAATTCGTTCATAAGTTGGGAAGCGTCTGTATTAAGGTACAAAGAACAAGAAATTGCTATGAGTAAATAGAGTAGACATTCTAAAAATTTCTATGTATACTCTTCTAATAAATGATCTCATATCCCAATCCTTTGACAGGTAATCCAGATATGGATATTAAAAATTTGGAAAACAATGTAATTAGGGATGGAAGTTATGGGGGCTTGACATGCTTGCAAGGAAGTTAAGCAATTTGCATAGTTTATTTTCCTTATTCCACATTTTTTTTGCTACATCATGTTATACTTACTTCTTCAGGAGATTATCCAACTGGTCTCTTGTCCAATGAACTGCCCTTAAGCCTTGAAGACAATTCTGGGCAAGACTTTTAAAACACTGCCTTCTTGTGTTATTGTGTAGATGGGAATCCCAAACAGGAGTGGCTCTCGCATATGACCAAGCAATAAGGCAGTAATCAACAAGGCTAGTCCACTGTTCTGCCTCTATCAGTTGTGTACACTGTTCCTGAAGTGTTTTCTGTAAAGAAGAAATACCCTGTATATGGTATTAACTGAATTATGTTATATTGTGAATAAATACGGTAAGCAACTCATAACTGAAGTAATATTTGATATCTAACTCGAGAAATGGAATCTAACTGCAGTGATCATGAAAGAGTTAATATACATTATCTAAACAGGTGAAAGAATATGTAAAAAGATATGCAATTAGTTTTCAGTGCTAAGCAAATCTTTGTTACAAATGTCCAAGTGAATATTTTCCAATATAAACAGAAAAACACAAATGGAAACACATAAAGAAAAACAAATATTAGCAGAAACAGATTTTGAATACTTTGATGAAACTATTCAGTTCATGGAAACACAATAGTACAAACATGTATCAGAGTAATATGATCAAAGGATCAAAGTTAATATTCTCTGTATCCCTGAATGTGAGAGGAAAGAATTACACATCATATTTCCTTCATATTCTGAGATTTGACCTAACATAACAAGGGCAGCTATCCACAAGTGTCTAAAAGTTTTCTTGCCACGAGACAAATAAAAGAAGTGAGGAAAAGTTGGAATTAAAAAAAAAATGTCTCACTGCATCAGTTGCATGTATGACTAGGCATGGTTGTAGGTTGGAAATAAAGTGATACGAGATTGGAAAAGCATTTTATAACATAAAAAGCTTAATGGTCAAAGTGAGACAAAGTTACAGGGTAAGAAAGAGAAAATATTATATATACTTATTATCATTGTTATGGAATGACAAGAGTTTTATTGTAAGCTCAAACAATTAATTTGCTAAAGAATATGCTTGCATAATCCTTGATGTAAGACTCCTACTGATATGTACATCTGAGTCTATAGGATTGAGCCTTGTTCCACTGAAGATGTAACTATAATAAAGAATATTTCTCCCACATATCCAACTTTAGCTCCATCTCCATTCACAAACTGTCACACTAATATATTATCCAAGTTTGTTTGCCATCTGTTACGGCTTCTCCAGTAAAAGTTCATAATGGCATCCAAATATTTATGTGAACTTCGATCCATCACCAATACAAAAACAGAACATGGATCCCCAGACTCTATTTCATGAAATTATGTACACTCTGATTTAAAGCTATCAGCTTTTGACCTGGTGAAATTGCAGCTTTTTTTATGATTATAGTGGCCACTTTGAATCAAAATACATGTTAAGAAGTGCATACTTGCAAATAAGCCATTACAAAATACACACCAGAGTGGCAGTAAAAAATTCTAATATGCTATATAACAAAAAAGCTACATTAATTCTATACCTTGAAATTTAATAGGTGTGGTGAAGCTTTGTTAAAAGCGGGCGAGTCAGTTTTGGATGCTAAGCGTGACACTGGCAGAGATTTGAATATGGCTTTCTTCTGATGGTTCAGCTTCTCTTCCATTTGTCTAATGTCAGGTTGAGGTAATATGCCTGATATTTCATCTGAAAATGCAAAGATTCAACATAAATTTCATGCACTTATTATAATTACAGTTATAATTATACAGACACTATGAATATACGAACTCATACCTACGCACAATCAGACAGACAAACCTAGACACTGAGCATGTTTATATCTACTTCCTGTTACACACACAGACACAATGCACACCTACTGCCTTATCAGGGATGACATTAAGGCTAAACCACCTTGAAAGTGACACCAGAAAGAAATTAATATTACATATATTATACTCTATTTAATTCAGCCTTTATGTAAATCCTTTGCAAGTAATATAGTGGTAAAAATTATGCAACTACCCATCAGTACATTGTATGCACAGAATGGTTTTTTGAACGTTATGTAAAAGCTTTATAGGTTATAAATCGCACAATGATACCTATGCATTGTAAACTGTACACAATACTGCATGAATTTAAAATTGACCTATTTTAGAGCACAAGCAAATAGGAACAAGAACATCAGCAACAAAACTTAGGATGACGTTGTAAAAAAAGTCTTAGAGTACCAGTAATTTAGTTATTCGTTAGAATAAATATGCCATAAAATGCTTTTTCATAAATATTTCTTGTTGTTCTAATACCAGTAATAAGTTACAACATTGCCAGTAATGAAGAAAGTCGTTCTAAATTTAATGAGACATGAAACAAATATCGAAAAATTATCTTAAATACAATTTAATGATACTTAATATATTACTATGCAATATAATGAACCTTGAGATACCATATTACACAAGCATGTTAATCTATATAAAACGGAATGTATAATCAACACGAGATTTTCAATGAAACCTTAGTTCAGAATCAAGCACGTACAAGATCATGTTCGAGGAAGTCTAAGTTGCAGAGGCTTATTTAAATATGTTTCCTTACTCATGATAGAAACTGAGGCAGAAAACCAGCATAACCTCCCCTTCCTCACCTTCTCTGTCACTTTTTTTGCAAAATATGCGATATTCAGGATGTAAGGTTTCCTAACATCCCAGTTCTCTATCTCTGTTAGTATTCTTTTACATGATACAGGGACTTCAAAGGTAATAATACAAGTGTAGTATTGTATTCTTTCCAATCGATCACTGAAATAATATAAGTCCAAAATGTATGATCAACAACTGTGACAGAACAATCACTTTATTACTATGTAAAATGGGAAGAAACTCTTCACACTCATATGCTTGTCAGAAAACAATATTCATTATACTTACACAGAGAGAAATGCACAAATTAAGTAATTTTTCCATGGTGGTAGTTTATTAAAAGATAATTTTAATACTGCCTTTGGAACCTATCACTGCCTTGGTACTTGGAGCAACTCTAAAGTCCCTAGTCTGAACCAGCTATGATTCTGGACAGTGAAAAAATATGCAGGTATACCTCACCTAACGACGTTAATTGGTTCCAGGAGAGACGACTTAAGTCGAAAAAAGACTTAAATCGAATTAGCTTGTCTCTAGGCTAGCCTAGATATACAGATTTACTGTAGTAGTAGTATAGTTGGGTGGGATATGCCTTTTGCAATGGCTCCCAAGTCTTGGTTTTGCTTTGCTAAATTGTTTGTGTGGTTTTTATTATTTGATTTCTTTTTCTACAAATTCTTTTTATAAATGTTTTCCTTCTTTGACGTCTTTTTCACTACAATATCTAAATAACAATATATTAGCAATTATTTAAATTTTCTTCTCTATATATGGTCGTGCTAAAAAACTATATTCTGTTCTTATTTGTGCATATGCTTCACAAAATAGTAGAAAATGTTCTAGGCTCTCTTCACATTGTTCACACGTTGGGCAGGTAGTATCTTTATTTCTAAACTTATGTACAGTAAACAAATTAATGAACTCTATTATGCGGTTGGCAACCGGCTTAGCATGGGGGCCAGTGTTGCCAGATAAAGCAGATGTTTTTATTTTCAAATGTATGGTACAGTTTAAGATATATATTAATTAAAAGATGGTAGTACTGTAATATAAATAAAAATGTACTTCATCTTTAAGATACTTGAAATAACTTACCAGCTTACATGTATGTTTTTTATATTTATTATTTCTCTCATTTATGTATTCTGGCAACACTGATGGTGGCAGTGCGGACGAGGATGCATACGTTTTGTCACACTTCCGTATCAGTTGATGCGCCCAGACACGCTATTTCCCTGACAATATTATATTAAAAATATGTTTGCTGTTTGTTCTTAATGTTTTTAGTCAATTTTCTTCATAATATCCGATCGCATTAAGCTGTAGAAGAGGAGTAGGATGCGGGAGAACGAACCTCTATCGGCAAACGTTTTGCTACTTCCGTATTAGCTGATGCACCCTCACACGCTATTTCCCTGACGATATATTAAAAATATGTTTGCTGTTTGTTCTTAATGCTTTTATTCAATTTTCTTCATAATATCCAATTGCATTAAGCAGGTAGAAGAGGAGTAGGATGCGGGAGAACGAACCTCTATCGGCAAACGTTTTGCTACTTCCGTATCACCTGATGCACCCTCACACGCTATTTCCCTGATAATATTATATTAAAAATAACTTTGCTGTTTGTTCTTAATGCTTTTTTTCAATTTTCTTCATAATATCTGATCATAGCCAGTTTATCGTCCAGCGTTATAGCATGACGCTTAGCACTTGCACTAAACAAATAAACAAACAAACATTTCCATTTTTGTACAATGGTTATTCTTAGGAATTTTCTTGTCTAGGGTAAACCGAAAATAACCATTCCTAGTTCTGTAATTTATTCATGAATGCAATTTTCAATAATATATGGTTAATAAGAATCTATTTTAAGCTTACAAACAAATAAATTTTATTTTTTAATACTGCATAGTACAGAAAAAAAGGAGAGGTAATTAAATTTACGAATAAAATTTGGTGATGTTTACCGTACATCGCGGATGCTTTATTTATGAATGTGGCTTGCTATGACATGATGAAATAAAAGCCTTCTTTAAGGCTAAACACAAATACAGAAATTTGTATTATTTTGCAATAATAAAATCATAAAAAAAACGAATTTATTTTAAATTTACATTGGTGGTTTACATCGCAGACATAGATGGCTGTGGATCGTCAACATCAACAGCTGATTCTGGCTGTTGTTGTCGTTCTCCGATAGGCTTGAAAAACTGGTCGAGAGTTCCTTGAACTGTCTTCTTCTTCTTTTCCTCAAGAATCACATTATAAGGAGAAAAAACTTCGTGGCAAGCCCCCATAACCTTGGAAAAGCGTTGAGCAATGGGATCCATATCCTCGAACAAAGGAAGTGCTTTTTCGATAAATGCAAATGCCTGCCGCAATTTCTTAAAGTTAAAGTGACGTGGCACAAGTGGTTCTGCTTCCTCCTCCTCTTTATTTTGCTGCTCGTGAAGCTCCAACAATTCTTCGTTTGTCAGGGGCTTCTTGACTTTTTCAAATAAATCTGTGAAATCCTCCTCCTCCAAATCCATTTCTAGCTCTTTGCTCATAGTCACCAACATTTTGTTGATGGCAACATTATCAAACCCCTTAAATCATTGACGAATTGCGGGCATAGCTTCTTCCATACACCATTCATTGCCGTGTTTTGAACATCATTCCATGCTGATTCATATAGTAACGCTTGAAGATAGCAATTATTCCCTGATCAAATTGGCTGCAAAAGAGACGTGGTGTTAGGAGGAAGGTATACAACGGTAATGTTGGGGTGAAAATCTACAATGCTTTGCGGGTGGCCAGGAGCACTATCTATAATAAGTAAAATCTTAAAAGGAATCTCGTTCTCCTTGCAATACTTCTCTATTGCTGTGATAAAATGGTTGAAAAACCAATCTTCAAAAAGAACAACAGTAACCCATGCTTTTGGATTAAACATCCATATAACAGGAAGAGATGCCTTGGGTAGGTTCTTCAGGGCACGGGGGTTTTGTGCATGATACACAAGCAATGGCTTTAACTTAAAATCTCCTGCACAATTACCTCCCAACATAATGGTCACACATTCTTTTGAGACCTTGTAGCCTGGAATAGTTTTCTCCTTTTTAGAAATGAATGAACGATCTGGCAATTTTTTCCAATGTAAACCAGTTTTGTCTACGTTAAAAATCTGTTTTCTTCGATGATTTTCTTTAACACATTAGGAAATTCTGCTGCTGCTTGTTCGTCTGCTGATGCACTTTCACCTTGCTTCTTAATGGAGTGATAACTCCTTCGCTCCTTAAATCTCATGAACCATCCTTGACATGCTTTGTACTCTACATCGTTCTCATCGGGGTATTTTTTCTTCAGATCCTCAAACAAAGACAAGGCTTTCTCTTGAATGATTTCTTGACTAACATCACCTCGCTGACGATTCAACCAATCAACCCAAAGAGAAAGAAGACTGTCCATTTCTTCAAAGATTTTGCCTCTTTTCTTATTGTTGACGGTGTTCTTCATCCCTGGGGCACCAGATTTAATATGCGCTATAATCTTGTCCTTATTATGTACAATCATCGATACAGTTGTCCAACTCATCCCAAAAGATCATGCAATCGCTACCACTTTCTCACCTTTTCATGGCGTTTTATCATAGCCAGTTTATCATTCAGCGTTATAGCATGACGCTTAGCACTTGCACTAGGAATTTTCTTAGGTGCCATGGGGGCAAAATATAGGGTCACAAATGAATGAGAATGAGAATAGCCAATAAACAGACGTATACCATGCATAAACTAATCAATTCAAAACAATAGCGGTTTTGTGGGAATGACGAGTGACGACGATTAAAGGTAGAAATTGGAACTACTGTACGTATTTTAATAAGATATTTATATGCTTTTATTCTTATTTATTGTACAATAACATGATTTTATGTGCTTTTGTTTTTATTTATAGCATTGGGATCCATATCCTCGAACAAAGAAAGTCATTTTCGATAAATGCAAGTGCCTGCTGCATTCTTATTCTTATTCGTATTCTTATTTTAATTATTATTATTACTATTATTATTATTATTACTATTATTATTATGACGAGTGACGACGCCTAACGGAAGATATTGGAACTACTGTACGTATTTTAATAAGATATTTATATGCTTTTATTCTTATTTATTGTACAATAACATGATTTTACGTGCTTTTGTTTTTATTTATTGTACAGTAACATGATTTCACGTGCTTTTAATGGTTTTCTAGAGATATTATAATTCCAATATTTGTAGAGGACAATTCTTTTTTTTTCCATATATTTTTTTTGGAAAACCGACGTATAATCGAGAACGACTTATCTCGAAACGACTTAAGCCGAGGTATACCTGTATAATGGTTTTAATTAGCTAATAGAAATCAGAAAAGTTATCTGCCTTATGACCTACACATATATTGTGTACACGAATTCCTATATATAATGCCAGCCTGAATGATAAAAGACATAAAAAGACCTTCAATCCAAAAACACCCTGTTCCATGTATGAACATTCACAAAGCATGACTGAGGTATCTTCCATATGGAATGGGAGAAAGTTACACCATTTCCAATCATGCGAGATGCATACAAAAAATCAACTTGGGAAGTGTTATACCTACTGGTATAAAACATTCAGTCATCTTACCTTTTAATTCTGGATGCCTGGTAAGAACATGGCTGAGGACATCAACAAGCTGATTTTGTGACAAGCCTTTTATAGCTACTTCTGGTGGTGACTGTGGAGAAACTGTCAAACTTCGACACTTTTTCACAATTGGAGACATCTGCATCATCATCTGGAAGAGAGGAACAACATAAATTGTCATCACAAATCTACTTTCATGACCTGTTTAGTGAAGAGTTGTTACACTACAAGTACTACTACTATAATTAAAGTATAAATGCAATATTAATAGCAATAATGGTGGGGCTCGAATGTAGGACCATGTCAAACATCAGTCAAGAGAACAGTGTGCACAAAAAAATAGAAGTTAAAGAGAAGAGTAAAGTGGAACTTGAACTGATACATCAAGATTACAAAGGGTATTACTGAGCTATAAAACATTACTCATCATTCCAATTCACCAGCAGCCAGCAACAAAGTCGATTCTCATCCCCATTACAAACTGTATAGAAACCAATTTCAAACCCTCACCATATACGGTACAAAAATAGAAGCACACAAAATATTTAATGACATTCTTCAAAGTTTATTAATTACCTCTGTCCAAAACTCGGTAATTAATGTTTGTTCTGGTCATAAGTGGGTCAGAAGAATGATAAAACTTCTCAGTGGAAAGGAGCAGTGGTGCTCTCTGTAATCCTGAGTATTTAGAAAAAGCTCCTCTTCACTCTCCTTTATACTGTCTGATTATGCTCACCAAGCTCTATTTACCTGTTCTACAGAAATCTTGTTGTTGGGTTTCCCTATATTACCTGGCCAAACAGCTCAGAGTCCCTAAGGAGGGCCAAAGCCAATCACGGGCATTCCAACAGAGATCTCAGGGAGTGTGTGTTGTGTTACTGGTGTATGTGACTGCGAGCAGTGCAGTCTTCCATGATGCATCTGACTGTATGCGGTTAGCTACTTCCTGGACAGGCATTACCCATGGAGTCATGCAGCCTCTTATGGCACGGACAGACGTCAGAAAACCCTAATCCTAGCTGTGTATTGCCAATGAGTGACTGGATGGAATACGATTACAGAGGCTGTTTTGGGGTAAGCACGGGGAAGAGATGATAGTACAAAATCTTATGTACATTTACATAAGTATAATTGTTAGTTTGTGTAAGTTATCGTGTTTGCTAATGACATCACGACTGCTGCCATATTTACGAATGACGTCACGACGGTATGTTTATGTGGATCAGCTGGGCAGAGAGAGTGGTGAGAGAACTGAGAGGCGCAGCTAAGACTTGAGCTAAGGAAGCGACTGTATAGTAGACTGAAGCACCTGGATTCCAAGTTAATTTTAGACATAATAACCTGCCGGTGTATTGGAGTTGGGTTGGATTACCTGGAGTTAGTTATTGGTGGGTCTAGACAACTTGTGCTGGTGAGTAAAAGTTTATTAACATAGGGAGCAGAACCTGGTTCCGAGATAAAAAATGGCGTCGTCTGGCAGCAGCAAGTGTCCACTGAAATTTGTGGGTGAGCCGGCCTATGAAAATTGGAGGAAAGATATAGAGATCTGGTGTAAATTAACAGATTTGCCAAAGAGAAAAAAGTCAGTAGCCAATCATTTGTCACTTGAAGGAAGGGGCTTGTTTTTGGCGGACGCGGGGCGGAGGAAGTTTGCAGCATTCCAGGACCTCTATCATTTAAGGAGGCAAAGTAATCAAGATACAGTATAAGGAAATTTGTGCCAGTATTTGAACATACGTATTGTTAGTTTACTACCCAAGATATGACACTCCCAGACTCAGTTATGTCTTTCTAGCTACTTGCCTCATGCAATTTGAGTGACAGTGAGCAGCAATTGGTGAAGGCACGCCTGGTGGCAAGAGGATTTGAGGATGACACGGGTGAACTTTGCAAGGATTCCCCAACATGCTCAAATTATGGGATTACCACTGACTGTGGCCATGGGTTGGACCTGTCACTCCTTGGACGTTAAGGCAGCCTATTTGCAGGGCAATGAAATCAGTAGGAATATATATCTACGCCCTCCTCCGGACTTCGCTGATGGACGGCTGTGGAAACTGAGAAAGACTAAATATGGCGTGTGTGATGCAGCCTGTCATTGGTACCTCAGAGTGAAAGACCAGTTAACAGATCTCGGCGCTCAGGTGTGTTCACTGGATCCGTCATTGTTTTAATGGAGATGGAATGGCAGGATTGAGGGCATGATCTGTATTTATGTGGATGATTTTCTGTGGGTGGGGACTCCAGAGTTCAACAGTAAAGTGATAGATCAGTTGAGGCAAGTTTTTCTGATTGGAAGCTCTGACTCAAAGACGCTTAAGTACGTACGTTTGAACATCATCTCATACAAAGATGGTAGCTTTACATTGGACCAGTTAGATTATGCATCCACCTTGACTACCATGACAGTCAGTCATAAAAGGGCAAAATGTAAAGACGGGAGAAGTGTTAGAGTTGGAAAGATTGGAATACAGAGCACTGGTAAGTCAGTTAAATTGGATTGCCACTCATACCCATCCAGACTGCCTTTGACATGCGTGAACTGAGCTGCAGCATGTAACCGGGCAACATTTACAAGGTCATATCTAGAGTGAAGACAGACAACATTTGGCTGCATATGCCAAGAATGTCAAGGCTTGAGAATTGCTACCTTGATTGCTTTTCAGATGCTTCCTTTGCTAACCTAGTGGGTAGTGGGTCACAAAAGGAGGTTTTATCATATTCTTGCGGAGTGATGACAACAAAAGATGCCCCATCTACTGGCAGTCAAAAAGGATCAGACGGGTGGTTAAGTCCACTTTGTCCGCGGAGGCACTGGCTTTACTGGATTGTCTTGAGACGGCTGTGTACCTAACCAGAATACTGCAGGATATATCTGGTTGTGAAAATCTAAGGATTCAGATCTTTACTGACAACAGGAGCCTGGTGGATTCCCTGCATTCAAGTAGGAGTGTGAATGATAGAAGATTAAGGATCAATATAGCAGTGCTACGTGAGACATTGGAGCTTGGAGAGGTTGCTGAAGTGGCTTGGGTGGATGCAGCAGGACAGCTGGCTGACTGCCTCACTAAGAAGGGGGCTTCATCAGAGCAACTCCGTGCAGCCATCAGCAAGGATTAAATTAAAAACTAGTATATCACATACAGCACTTGTATGTGGACCATCGGGGAATAGACTATGTAAAGGAATACATAGGACATTGTGTATAAAAAATAAATAAATAAATAAAAAAGACGAGGGAGTTAGTTTGCGTAAGCTATCGTGTTTGCTAATGATGTCACGACTGCCGTCATATTTATGAATGACATCACGACGGTAAGTTTACGTGGGTAAGCTGGGCAGAAAGTGGTCAGAGGACTGAGAGGCGCAGCTAAGACTTGAGCTAAGTAAGCGACTGTATAGTAGACTGAAGCACCTGGACTATTAGTTAATTTTAGACATAATAACCTGCTGGTGTATTGGAATCAGGTTGGATTACCAGGAGTTGGTGATTGGTGGGTCTAGACAACTTGTAATGGTGAGTAAAAGTTTATTAAGAATGATTATCAAAGAAAGTTTTCTTGGGGTGACCTTGGAGAGACATCGGGTAACTGGAATTTTTTGTAACTCTGTAAATGCCTGTATTAAGTAAACTACTTCAAGTGTCTCTTGAAGGATTGCATCTCGAGCCTTATCCAATCACTTGGAGAATGGATGGCATCTAAACTATTAGAGTGTTGTAACTATAAAGATATATTAGTGTAAATATGTGCATCCAGTAAACAGCCTTCAAAGTATATTAGGGTGTTAACTCAAATCTTGGAAAACAAGGGACTGTGACTTCAAAAGTGTATGTACCAGACTGCTGACCTCAGAGGAAAATTAAATAAATTAAGAGTTGGTGAATACTCTCGATTTAAGAAATTGTTATCAAAGCCAGAGCTGCATATAAACTGAGCTCCCATTAATGTAGATTTCAAATTGCTGTAAAGTATTAAATATAAAATAGGTTGAGTAGTAAACTCACTGGCTCAGTCCCAATAAGCTTAATTTACTAGCTTATCTCAACTATGGAGCTAAGTCAGCTCTGACTTATTCAGTATCTCAGTCAATACAAAGTCTTGGAGGGAATTAACTTACTCTCCTCATACGATTCTCTTGATTAAATTGCCTATTTAGTCTTAGTAACATAAAAGAATTTTATACCACACACCTTTATCTCAATATCCAAATGTTTATGATCTGTGCATGGGTTAAGTGGTCTTTCCCATTTCTCTGCAACATTACATAGCTAACAGTGAGAGGGATATCCCATCATAGGGCAAGAGGTATTCAAGTAAGCTTCTCATGTGCCTTGGTTGCAAAGTAAAAAATAGGTATTTGCTGAAAATGCATATTAGCTCCAAGAAGAGACGGTTTATGATATTAAAAATGGGAAAAGAAAAGAAACAACACCCATATCATGGCAAGTACATCACCATAAAGGCAACTTAATTTTAAGATATGTGAGGGAAAGTTAATGCAGTAGAACCAAGTACTGCTCTAAAGTTGAAAGATATAAAAAAATGTGGAAAATGGTATGTAAAGATATATGTGGAATGGCTACTGATAAGCAAATAATCAATAATTCATCCAAAATAGAGTAGGTCTAGACAATAAATTGACCAATCAAGGTTGATGAATAGCATGATTGCTATCCTGACATATAAATATACAATGCAAGTTCCTTCCATCAGACAAAAATATAAAAACCTATACATATACAAACAATCCAAATAAAAGGGATATGATAACCTCCTGTATCCCCTTATATTAGCAATATTCTCACCAAAGTTAGAATAAGCTTAAGTATGGATATGCACGATACAAAGTTAGTATATACAGTCAATAGTGATAATTATTTGAAGGATTGCTAGCATAAACATATTTATTAGTTTCCTGGATAAAACCTATACAGTATATAAAAAATTCGAAATGAATACCAAGTGTTTTATTTCTAATAGTTCAAAATTGAACATATTTCACTGCGGTATTCAATGTAAAAATGATAAGAACATTTCTTTACTAAAATGGGGTAAGGCAAAAACATTCTAAACAATAACCAATGACAACACTACTTAGGCCTGAGTTTTAACATTATTTTGTTAGATGTAATACTGGGAAACACTGACATGAATACTAAGGCTCTTCACAGAGGGAGCAGAGCAAATATCTCTACTAACAGCAAGGCAACTCCATATGTTTACTGATTTATCAAAAAGAATCAATACATACTAACGCCACTCTCTTCACTCGCACAATCCCAATATACTCACTCTTCTAGTCTCCACAAGATCCTTAGGAGGAGTGTCCGTCAGCTGAAGTCTTTTACGTGGAGAACAACGAAGGGTTATCAGACCTTTGCCGGGTGACCTTTTTATAGGTGTCTTTTCAGACCTTTTAACGGGGCTTTCAATGGGTATAGGTGACCATTCCAAAGGTAGAGATCGTCTCCCTCGGCTTCTAATTATGAGCTCATCTGGCGAAGGTGTCGGTGACAAGTATGCAGAGGGAAGGTTCACTGTTGTAGACCAGGTCAAACCATTTGTTAGAGCTCCTGAAAAAATATATATGGATCTGCAACTTATGATATACAATATATTTGTACACTACTTAGTTTTACGAAAATGACTTACATTACCTAGAGAGGGAAAGAGGAAAAATGCCCTCTATAAGAAATGCTTATTTATGCTAGCAAACTAAATTATACAGATTAAAAATATTGTTAATAGATACTAAATACTACGATCTTATTTAATCATAGAGTCACTCTAAAAATAAGAGATAGGACTTATTTACAACCACTATGGAGGGCTATGTCCCAGCTCATGTAAAGTTCAAATAAATATACACCCCTCTCTCCTTTACTTACTGCCAAGCCAGGCTCTTTCATTCAAATCAAACTAATCAATCAAACTAATCAATTTCATGAGGATCTGATTGGCTGCATAGTCTAAATAATGCACTTTTCCTTCCTTAGGGGTATCCCAAAAACAGTGCAATATTGACATGTAGCACAAAGCAAAATACCTATACACATGTGTGAAAAATACACAGCGGCTGTGGATGAATCCAATTTACTAAAAGGTAAATGATATGTAAAAATGCAGGAACGGTAAGGTAAATTTAAAAGTCACATCAGCATGTACTTAAGACTTATAAATAAAAGTAACAATACATATGTGTATAATTAAATGGTTCCTACACACAAGAAGTAATGAGGAACATAGGGAAATAAGGTTCCCCTTGAAGTAATTAAAAGTAAATTTATTACCATACTGACAAAGATGAGCACATAGGGTACAGACCCTCTGGACAGGTACACTTAACTTGACCGATTCACACTGGTCATTACATTTGTTGTATGCCTTTTCTTTAATAAAGACACAATGCAAGCTTTTACACTGCTCTGAAATTACTTTACATATTGACACACAAATAGCTCATGAGAAGACAACGCAGGGCACTGCAGATGGCCTGTATGACACAGTAAGACTTCAATGCAATTTCCATTACACCATTGGAGACGACTTTGTATATCGGATGGTATAGTTTCATGGGAAAGCATAAGAGTTTCAAGGTATTGCATATGATAACTTTAGTCCTGTGTTAGGGTGAAGAAAAAATAAGAAGGTTTTGAATTAGAGATGTTAAGCATCCATTTGGCATAGCTCACTGTCCTAGAATGGTGAATAAAAATTGGCTTCCTGCAATGTACAAAAGATTTACTTTGCAAAGGCTGGATCTAAGTTAAAAAAAAAAAAAAAAAAAAAAAAACACAAGAAGTAACGGATTCCTTTCACTAATCACCATGATTGCAAGTTTTGATGGTTTTTGTGTCCAAATAAAATAAATACCACCCCAAACTATTAAACTTGAAGTGCCCAAAGAACCATAGGAAAAGAATGCATTAAAGGGTACAATAGACAGTTTCATAAAAGCCATATTCACACTACATCCACACAGGGAAATAATGCAAATAAGATAGATCAAAAGTCGCAAAGGGAAGCCACAGCCATAAGAAACAACAAGAGGATAATGATGGACACTCAATACAGAGAACAAGGCCACATAATGGGACATGGCCAACATCAAAAGAATCACCGCAAACCCAAAATGCCAATAGCCCATGGAACAATACAGTACATTAACTCAGGTGTTTATGTTATCTCCTTGATGCCAATAACATATCTATGGATAAATATGCTTTATTTCAAACTGGGATAAATATTATGCAAAAGGAATTGGTAAAAATAATAGATGGAGGCATTTGCTCAGAGAAATTACTAGAGGTAAACTATCTTATTATTCTGTTACAATGATGTAAAAAAGTAAATTTACACGTAAAAATAACTTTGAAATCTAGGACATTTGTTATTTTGTGTGTGTTCTTTACCTGTGTCCAACATATCAAGTCATTGGTTTCTTGTCATCGACCAACCTCCAAAGCATCGTCAGGAAAGCTGGAATATTAACTGTACTGTCTATGGCATGCATGATCCTTAAAACAAGTCAATTCACACGAAAACAACTTAATAATTGAACGAATTTTACGAATTAAAAATCGTCAACTTTCGTGTTTGTTTACACACGTTTTGTAGCTGTGAAAGATTACCAACCAAAATTCTCAAACATTTATATGTGATAATATAGTAAGATACTCTAGGAAAAGTTATTATTAAATATTCTGAATAGTTTTGTATTTATATTTATATTTTTTTTATTAAAAAAATATGCATTTAGTGATGACTGTATTTTATTTATGAAAACGCCCAAAATGTTTTTTTTTTTTCATAACCCGCTAGCGGCTAGATGATGCAATATCTTTATATAATCAAATTTCTTTTATAATCTATTATAAATAATTAGAACTAGGTCAAACTTATTATTAAAGGCTATTAAATTTCTATTCAAACTTTTCAATAATTTATATATGTTTTATATATATATATATATATATATATATATCATATATATATATATATATATATATATATATATATATATATATATATATATATATATATATATATATATATATATATATATATATATATATATATATATATATATATATATAAATATATATATGTATGTGTGTATATATATATATATATCCTGTGCCCTGTGGGGCGGGCACAATATCAAAGAATAGCCTCACCGTATTCCCTGAGTGTCGTAAAAGGCGACTAAAAGTGGACGGGGCGGGGGGACTAGGAATCCCCCCCCTTGTACCAACCTTCTGTGAGACGTCAAAGAAGAAGGGGAGTAGAGGGGAGAATAACTTCTCCCCAAACTGTTTTCCTTTTTTGATGTCGGCTACCCCCCAATTAAAGGGGGAAACAGCCAAGGTATATGTATGTACAATGAATATGTAACTGAATCAATTCTGCCAATATTTATAATCTGTGTAGAAGGACAGTGCCCTTTATCAACTATACTTATTAAAATAAATAGTAACTAGATCTTCAAAACACAATATACATAAATAGAATGAAAATTATTTCATCCTTCACTACATGTTAACAATAGACACTAATTTTTTGTTCATACAGCTCTCAGGGAGCGCATGATGAGTTACTGATATGAGGCTGTGAGTGATGCGGTCTTCAATACTGTGTTTAATATGAAGTAACGTGTTATATCCTGGCCAAGTATGATTTATAGAATCTGCAGCCCAGATGGGCTGGGTGTGTCCACTACACAGCCAAGTCAGATGGTCTCTGTCCTCACAGGGAAAGTAGGGTTTGGAAAGATGGATGTTGGAAATGGCTGTGGGAGGCTATGCATGTAGTTGTGTGTTGGCATTGGGTGACTGAATGGAACAGTGTGGTAACTGGGTATGAATATGATTACAGTGGCTAGAGTGGGGTAAGCAAGATAACAGATAACAGTGTTTGTATGTGAAATCTCGTACTAGGTGCTTTGATGTTCCTTGGTGTATGTGTGAGTTCTGTCAAGTAGTGTAGTTTGTGAAGATATTATGTAAAGGCTGTAGCAAGTATCAGTGTAGAATTTATGTCAAGGTAGTCTTTGACTTTGAGGAAATTTGTTTCTTGGTGTAAGTAGTTCGTAGGTGTAGTAGGTGTGTAGCCACAGATTATTTTTGGGAATTTGTTTTGTAAAGCTGTGGGGTATTGTGGTGTGTTCTAGTGAAGTTATAAGCCCAAGCAGGGCTTGTATTTTCCATTGCAGAACAGATACACTGCTTGCATACTACGTTAGAGGTTTATTTGCTGCATCCGATAATGAATTGGCAAGTGACCTGAGGGATTAAGTCTTGGCATCAGTTTACTTTTGATGTTTTGAACATGTCGTTTAAATGACACTGTTGTATTGAATATCATATCAGGGATTTATGTAAGTGCTTGTGTGTGTGTGTTAAGGGGATGTTGCTTATGGTGAAGAGAGTGACAATGGGTTTGGCTGGGGCAAACTGAAGTCTGAGATGAACCAGTATTGTAGTGTGCTGTGGTAGGGTTGCAGGTCTGCAACCCTGTTTACATTTTAATGTCAACATATGAATCAGCATAGGAGGTAATGTGTACTTGGAAGGAGTGCGGTGTAAGTAAATTATGAATATATGAGTTAGAGAATATGGGTCATAAGACACATCCTTATCAGCTTAACACACTTCATTGCTATATCAAACATCATTGGTAATTTACTTATATTTATTTTCTGTGCCAGTGTACGCATTTTCAGCATCTTTTTGAGCAAAGGAAGCATTTATATCTAATTTTTAACCTTTTCATATTTTTTAATCTTCTTGGGCAGTGAAAACTTCATGTTTTTTTTTTCATTATGATTGTGACACCAGGACCCCCCCAAAAAAAAAATAATCTACCCTCCTCAGGCCTGTGAACGAAGAAAACAAAGAGAAACAGAGCTGGAGAGTATTGTGACTTGTCAGAGGTGAAGGGATGATAAGAAATATGTAACGAAGCTATTGCTAAAGTTTTCGAAACTTTGCTCAATGCTCACTTCTTGAAACGCCTTGAATCTAACTCACTTATCACCGATCACCAGTACGGCTTCCACAGGGCAAGATCCACTGGTGATCTCCTGTCCTATCTTACTCATGTATGGTCATCTTCTCTGAAGAACTATGGGGAATCCTTTGTCGTCGTCCTTGATATCTCTAGGGGTTTTGACAGAGTCTGGCACAAGGCTCTGTTGGCCAAACTCCCTGCCTATGGCTTTACCCCTTCTTTCTGTTCTCTGATTTCCAGTTTTCTTACTGACAGTTCTATATCTGTAGTTGTTGATGGCGCGACATCTAGCCCTTTCTCTGTTACCAGTGGTGTTCCACAGGGCTCTGTTCTTTCACCTACTCTCTTCCTTCTCTTCATCAATGATCTTCTACAATCCCCATCTTTCTCTCTTCTTCATGCCTTTGCTGATGATTCTACCCTTCACTTTTCCTCTGGCTTTTCTTCACAACCTTCTTCTGTTACTCGTAATCAATCTCGTATCACTCTTTCTTCTACTCTTAACACCGATTTGCAGAGAGTATCTGAATGGGGCACTCAAAATTTAGTTAAATTCAATGCCTCGAAGACAGTTTCTGGCTATCTCTTTATCTTCTTCTCCTCCTGATAAACCTATTGTCTTCGAAACTAATGAAATTTACCCTCTTAACTCTGTCAACATATTGGGAATCCATTTAGCCTCTAACTTGTCTTGGAGGAATGACATAATCCAAATTTCTAAATCTTCATCCAAAAAATTGGGGGTTTTGTTTCGTTATCATCATTACTTTTCCTCATTGCAGTTACCTAAAACTTACAAAGGTCTTATCCGCCCCTGTTTAGAATACTGCTCACACATCTGGGGTGCTTCTTCCTTTACTTATCTTCTTGATAGGGTTGAATCTAAGGCAGTCAGACTCATTAATGATCCTTCTCTTACTTCTAACCTGGATTCTCTCTCTCTCTTCGCCGTAAGGTATCTTCCCTTTCGCTTTTCTATCGCAACTACTTCCATCGCTGCTCTGATGAATTGGCGTGTTGCATCCCTCCTCCACTGCCAAGGCCGCGTAACACTCGCCAAGCAACCTCATCTCACAGGTACTGTGTGGAGATTTGTAGCTCGCGGATTGGTCGGTGCAGCGACTGCTTCTTCCAATCAACCTCCAGACTCTGGAACTCTCTTCCTCCTTCTGTCTTTCCTAATTCTTATGACCTTTCATCCTTCAAAAAGCAGATGTATCGTCATCTCAGAGCCTAGTCCTCCATATCTCTGGGTCCTCTGTACTTTGACTGTTTTTTTCTGTCTGTCGTTTTGCTTTGTGTGACATTACCTCATCTCCGCCTTGCCCTTAACCTTTTTCTTTTCCTTTGTCTTGGTATTTTCTCGTGCCTGCTGGCTAGTACAGTGGTAACGCGCTGGCTTCGCATTCACGAGGTCGAAAGATCGGTCCCCGTCCAAGACCGAGAGTTTAAGCTGTTTACTGGCAGGAACTGCTGTGGTTGGACATCACAGTGGGGGGTTGGGGCTTGCCCTGGCTGACGAATACCCATTGTAATGAAATGGAAATAAAGGTTAAATTTAAATTTAAAATTTATTGATGAGGGCAGTTTCTGCCTGTCCCGGTGTCTCACTCTTTATATATATAAAAAAAAAAAAAAAATCCACGACTATACGGTATTGATGTAGGCATAGAAAGAGAACCGTAACTGAAGGAAGACTTAACATCAAACTGTCCTTGTCAGTCTTATTTAAGTCTACAAGACCTTTCAGCTGTAGTATAGCAACGGTCAGTTGGTGCATCGGCCAACCTACTACATGGTGGCTATATATAATCAAATAAGTACATTACCACATGTGAAAACATGAATAATTTTCCACCCCGAATGGGACTCGAACCTAGGACACACAACTACCGCGCCAAGGCACCACCAACCACACCACAGAGGGTCTAAAAGAGAAACCAACCCCACAGCCCAACCGCAATACTAGGAATGAACGCATTCTATATGTACAAGAAATGTTCGAAATTTTTTTGTGAGGAATATGGGAAGATAACCACTTGTTGCATACCTTCCAAAAAAATATTACTGTACCAATAAAATCCATCCAATAATCATAATACTGTGCCACCAAGAATATTACATCTCTCTTTCATCAAGTCTAGTCTCACTCCCATTCAATCTAAACCACCTTCTCTGTTTAAATAAAATCTACAAATATATTGTGTTATACAGACAAGTGAAAATACACCACCTTTTCCCCACTCACTGTTACAGTGGAGAGGATTCTTTTGGGGCAAGTTTAGTACGTAGTATACATGTATATTTATTGCACCAATATAAATAGATATATCTATGAAGGCCAAATGTCTACTGGAGAATGTAGGAATGAGTCCAGATTAACATAACATAATTTGTTATATGTTACTTAACATGGTAATCCTTTTGTCCTTACCATGACTTTAAACCTATCCTCAAAAACAGGATAGGATTTTAAAGAGATATCGACCCTTAACATCGTTTTTTTTGAAGATGAAAACCATCTCGCACAAAAAACATAATTTTTTTTAATTTGGGTTAGGTTAAACGTAATACAAAAATATAAAATTCTGGAGATTAACCTCCCAGTAATCTTATTCAATACATTACTGTTGGTCGATATCTCTGTAAAGGATGGCAATATAGAAATCCGTACCATGCATGTAATACACAGCATAACTTTGTCAATAATTATGCCCTTGAGAACAGGCAAATTATATGGATAAGTTATGAGAGACTTAAAATATACTCAAAATATCTGTCATCAGTTTTACGTCAAGGACTCACTTTACTACTAAGGGACTGGATGGCGCACATACAAATATATAAAATCTACTTTGACGTGGTTTTGTGGAATATCTGTAAGGTATTATTCAGATGGATGGATGGATGAGGCTGTGCAAGGAACTGTGTGTTCTCACTGAGTGACAGGAAGCAGCACCGAGGTATGTAAGCAAGAATATGATTTAAGAGGTTGGTTTATGTTGGGCAGGGGGGAAGAGATGATGGTATTTATGCATGATATTGTGGTTTAGGTGTTATTTTAATGTTCCTGGTGTGTGTATGAGTGTTAAGCCAGGTACATTAACAGATGGAGACGGTTTGTGGAGTCTCAAGCAAGTAATTGTGTGATAACCATGTCAAGGTGGAGATGGTTTGTGGAGTCTCAAGCAAGTAGCTGTGTGATATTCATGTCAACTCTTTGAGTTTGAGGACTTTTGTTTCTTGGAGAAAGTGTGCTGGCTGTAGGTGTAGTAGATGTGCAGCCTGCAATTATTTAGGGTGATTTGCAATGTATAGCCAGTAGGGTGTTTTGGTGTACTCCTTAGGGACTTGAGGCTGTTCGGCCAGAAAGCTTGGGAAAAGCCAGCATTACATTTCAACTTTACAAGAACTTAACATTTATAAAGGTCTACTCCGTCCCTGCTCAGAATACTGCTCGCACATCTGGGGTCCTTCTTTTTCTTTTAGTTACTCCTAAAAGGCATTTAGACTCATTAATGACCCTTCTTTTACTTCTAATCTGGATTCTTTTCCTCTTCACCATAAGGTATCATCCCTTTCTCTTTTTTATTGCTACTACTTCCATCGCTGCTCTGATGAGTTGGCGAGTTGCATCCCTCCCCCACTGCCGAGGCCGCATAACACTCGCCAAGCGGCCTCATCTCACAAGTACTGTGTCGAGTTTTGTAGCACGCAGATTGGTCAGTGCAGTGACTGCTTTCCATCTACCTCCAGGCTCTGGAACTCTTCCTCCGTCTGTCCTTCCTAATTCTAACAACCCATATTCCTTCAAAATGTGGATTAATCGTCATCTCATAATGTAGCATAACTTCTACATCAACCAGTGACAACAGATAAAACATATTCAAGTACGAAAGGCTTACCAGTTTGTGTCTGTCCCAGAGTAAAGGTGACAGCCCTAGGTATCTCTTCAAGGGCCCCTCGCGTCCTATGAGCGACTGGTTCTGCTGCACCTCCACTCCCTTCATCAGCTCCTCCTCCTCCTCCTTCACCAACTCCGTTCATGGGAACAGCCTCAGCCATAAGGCCGAGTTGGAATGGTGACGAACAGGAGGAAGCTTAAATAGCCAGGCAGCTGTCCAGGTCTATTCAGATGGATTAAAAGTCACTTGAACTTGTTCGTACACTGTAAAACTTCACGGATTATATATTTGCTTGTATGCAAAGTAATCACCAGATATATGACAATATCTACAGCAAAATACATGTACTGAGGCGTTGCTCTTAATAATAGAATGATATTAAAGCGCTTTGGTCACTCACGAACCTTTTAAATTTCCGTTCAACACCCACTCCCAGAGTCGTGTTTGGGCATTTAACAACTTTAAATGACCTTGCAAAGGACTTTAAACATGTTGATTTAGGGTATACTGCACAGATTTGGAGTTCGAAAGTAACAATAATGTTGCAATGAAGGTGAAATTAACAAAAGTAAAATATTCAAATTAAAGAGCATCGACAAGTAATGTAATATTATCTTGCGAGAGCTTCCCAGATGGCGCGAAGGAACGCTTACTCCATCAACAAAACTACTTGTTGATTGTGGATCTCCTTAGAAGCATCACACATAATGTACTGCAAATTTATTATTATAAGCAGTTTTTTAGGGGATTTTTCGATACCTTGGGAAACTAAATTACTTCCGAACGTACATATGTGGAGGACAAAGCCTTGCCATTAAAAGGTAAACATCAATCAACCAACTCAAACGCACGCTGTTCCAGTCCACTTGAGAGATATATGTAGAAACTACAAACTTGCAAAACAATACAAATTGTGGTGACAATAAATATCCATGAAAACAGTATTGTCAAGTACGCAAAAGTCTTAAAGCAGTTTAGTCGCTATATATAATGCTCAATGTAATCATCACAATACATAGAATGTTGGTAATTTGAAAGATTTCATATTTCTTCCATACTCAAGAAATTCACAAACTTTGATGGCTAATGTTTGAAGAGAAAACTAAGAGAAAAATGATTAAAATTACTGTTTAATATTAACTTACATGATAAATCAAAACATCATTAAATCCTTTGCTCCGCAAATAAATATAAACTTTTTTCAGCATGATATTTATCCATATTAGAGTTCGTATTTTCTTGGTACCAAAAACCATGCTCTCGCTTCAGTGTTTTTACCGCCATAGAGGGTTCGTAGCAACCAATCAAATTCGTTTGAGGTGTAGCAGAACGGCGTCACATGGAAAACACCCAATCACATTTCAATTTTTTTTTATATGTGATTTAGCTTTGTAATAATAATAATAATAATAATAATAAAAATATTATTATTATTATTATTATTATTATTATTATTATTATTATTATTATTAGGGAGTGACTATTATCACCGAACAGTGATATTACAGACGACGTTATTATCACCATTCCATAAAGGTAACTGAGAAGTAACAATAAATTATTTTAGATTCTCGGCGAAAATACCGAAAAACATATTATCACCGACCGGTGATAACAAAGCCACTGTTCTTTTCACAGTGCGGTGACTAGGTTAGGTTAGGTTAGGTTAGGTTCTTTTCACTGTGCGGTAACTATAATGGAATCAGTAATATCACTGTACGGTGATAATACACACAGCCTTATTAATTATTGGCATCACTTCAACTAGAGGGGATATCGCCAATGGTATAAAAAATTATGAATAAGTGTGTAAGATAAACACTAAATGTGAAATTTTTGCTCTACTTGGCATCAAATTATATATTTTGAGAGAGAGAGAGAGAGAGAGAGAGAGAGAGAGAGAGAGAGAGAGAGAGAGAGAGAGAGAGAGAGAGAGAGAGAGAGAGAGAGAGTCACAACAAATGTGCATTTTAAGTAACTGTAAAGAGGAAAAGCAATGACGAAAACGAAACAGAGCCCCAATTTATTTGGATGCAGATTTAGAAATTTTGATTATTTGATTTCTCCAAGACAAGTTAAAGGCTATATGGATTCCTTATATGTTGATAGAATTAAGAGGGTAAATTTCGCTTGTTTCGAAAACAGTAGGGCTATCAGGAGGAGAAGAAAATAAAGAGATAGCCATAAACTGTGGAGGCATTAAATTTAACTAAATTTTGAGTACCCCACTCAGATACCCTCTTCAAATCGGAGTTGAGAGTAGAAGTAAGTTATGCGAGACTGATTACAGGTAGCTGATGAAGGCTGTGAAGAAAAGGCAGAGGAAAAGTGAAGGGTAGAATCGTCGGCAAAGGCGTGAAGGAGGAAGAGGCTGACTGTAGAAGATCACTGATGAAGAGAAGGAACAGAGTAGGTGAAAGAACAGAGCCCTGTAGGGAGGGTAGCCGAGTCAAAGTACAGATACTCAATATAAGCCAAGCATACCTCGATTACTTCTATCAAATCCTTGGAGATAAAATGTTGCTATAATTCCCTCCCCCCTCCATCCTGCTTAGGTGAACCACAGGGTAGGTGGACAATGATCTCCTGGCATGAGAGCTGACAACCGCAACAGGTTTACCCCTATCGCTTCATCAAATGGCAACCCCCCACTCTACCTGTCCCTATTAGTTGTGCTAGAAGGTCCATATTCTTAAACTAGAGAAATCGTGTAAAACCAAATAAATAAACGAACATTTATTTCCAATTAACAATGTTTCATCAAAACCTACCTGAAGAAATCCCTTCACGATATCAGCTGTGTGAGCAAACTTAGTGTCTAAATTTGATCAATGCATCACATAATGATACTTTCCTCTGGTTTGTAGGTTCTGACTTCGAAATGCAGTTAATTACCACTTAACAGGGAGTGGACACCAAATCTTGACCTACCCCATGATGAGGAAGATAATGACAATTATATAAAATTCAGTTCCTTCTTCAAGTCTATCAATAAATACCAGCTTTATCTGATCCTTTATTACCTTATCATATTGTTGAAACGTAGATGGATCCTTTTTCAACTGCAATACTAGAGACTTCATTCGTTCAAACTCTCTCTGACCATTGTGTGGGAAAGGAGGTTGAATAGGTTTCTTAGGAAAGTCAAAACTGACACAGTTTGTCTTCGTATTTAATTGCATCCATAAAACATTCAAGCACCGTTTCATCTTCATAACATTTCTTGCTCCCACTGCTTATTCCAGGCTGCATGGCTGTCAACAATAGGGCACTAAACTTGACTAGTGTATTGACTAGAGAAAGCAGGTTAACAGAAACGAGCATGCTGGACTCTAAGATGGGGTAAGCTTCAGTCTTATATGGCTGGTTATATTTCATATTTTTTTTTATTTTTAGGATACGTTTGATACAGATCCTCATGGGAGATTCCGTAGGAAGCTGCAGGTAGTGACAAAGATACATGGAAATGTTTGTCCAGGGGTAAAACCATATTTACAATAAAGAGAGAAGAGGGCTTTAGTAAGATATGCAGTATCTGACTAGGGAAAATTTAACAGCGGGGCTCTGCAGGGATCAGATTCAGAACCAGTTCTGTTCCTAATATACGTCATTGATATGCCAAAGTCAATGAATCCATTTTAGATCTGTTTGCAGATGACCTTCAGTTTGTGAGGCGCATAAAAGACAGGTAAATAGACCTAAATTATCTTGGTCAGATAAATGTTTTAAGAAACGCAATGCCTCTAAATGTATGAATATGAGCATGGGAAAGTATGGAGAAAGACTCATGTTTAGGTATTCAATACCAGAAGAGGAAGTTGTAGTATCTGAGAGTAAACAAGAGCTGGATGTCTATGTTTTGCCAGATTTAACCCCAGAAAAGAATATGAAGGGTATAATAAAAGTAGCGCATGCTCTCTAAGCCTGTAAAAGGATAGTCTTAACACATATGGACAGAAAAAGATTAGAAATATTTACATGTTTTATGTGAGGCTTACCTCTTGAATATGCAGCATCTCTCTGGAATTAGCTCTCAAAAAACAATTGACAAGCCGGAGAAAGTTCAGAGACATATTATAAAACTGGCGGAAATATGGAATCTCAGATATGAGCAAAGACTGAAGACGTTAGACTTACCACCACTTAAACCCAGACGACTGATAGTTTCATATGAGTAGCAGCTCCAGAAGTATTAATTATTTCAAGCTTCGTACGAATCTTCTTGGCAGGATGTAAGGTAGTACTATTTCAGTATAGGTATAGAAGATAATTTAGCATTTGCTAGGCGGAGAAAGTGTTATTGTAAAATGCATTCGTAGTGTCAAGTAAGGATATATGTATTAATGAATCTAATAAAAAGAAACTTACCAAGAAACGGGGAACTACGAGCTTGTAATTATGGCCCGTAAGAACTATTAGGCATAAAAATATGAACCCGACAAGGAGAGGGGGAATTACGAGCATACGGCTCTTTTGCTCTTTTCTGTTATTACAATTAGATAAATATATGCAATACAGAGTTTGTGGACTGTGTATGTATAATAATAAGTGGGATTCTCCACTCCACACTTGATAATAGGTATATCATGTCCCATGTCATATACGAAATTGCATTCTGCCTGTGTTAAAGAATATGAGATCATATCTATCTGTTGCATGTAAAGAAAACAATATATTTTAAAAAGTATAATTTATCTGTACGCATATACACAACCGATTTCATGGTGGTTTAAACATAAGATGATGCATATTATTAATCTTTATTAATCTTGACGTCTTTTCACGGTGCTTCTACAGCAACTAAAAATATTTGGGAATATTCCAGTATGTTTTTTTATTTCTTTTATTATGACACCAGGATGGGGGGGGGGAAATAAATCTACCCTCATCGAGCCTGGGCACGAAGAAAACATAGTATACAAGACTCTATCAATCACATTTTTTATAATGGACATCACATAATCTCAAACTGATACTAAATATATTGTTTAAAAGGTTCTGATTTCCTTAGTTCTGACCCCAGAGGTCAAGGCACTATTGGACCAACTGCCGCTTTGTAAGTAAATGCGAAGTATCAACCTTATCATAAAGAGGAGAGAGATAAATTGACATATATTTTCAGGGAACTTAGATAACACTCTTTGTTAAGCAGCTAGATTAACACGTATTGTGCATACACTGTATACTTATAAATGATTATTCATATTAAATATGAAAGGAATAGGCATACATCACATGCCTGTACATAAAAGGACGTAAAAAGGGGAGTTAATTGTAGCAAGAGAATCAAACTGGCCTACTAAATAAAAAAATAAAAAACTGTTTTGAAAACTGTTCAACAGGCTGGAACATAACGCTTATGAAGCTAATAGAGCTCTGGTGAAACAAATTCCTTTTTTTATCTTAGATGAGGGATACACATATACCAGATGTGCAACTCTGCACTGAATCAGACAAAAAAAAAAAACTGCAGAGGATGGAATTAAATGAATTAAAAGTTGAGGAATTTTTTATTTTGTGTGAAATATTTTGTGCGGTAGAGATACAGTCATACAAGATATTTGAAACTAAAATAAATCACTGACTCAGAAGTAAAACTATCATCAATAGTTCCATTATAAGGACGGTCCCACCACCTATTCTGCCTGCTGAATTTTTGTACTGTTGACTGCTGGCTGGGCTCATAGCACCTCCTCCTGCTAAATTCAGACCCGGATTAGCAACATTGCCTTCTGCTCCTTTGGGCACTGCTGTTGTTGCTATCCCTGCACCAACATTTCCTGCGTTTGCATTTGCTGCCCTTAAATTGCCTTGTCTGTTGGGTACATTTGTTGTCCAAATGGCGCGATTATTTGTCGTGTGAGGTGCGGTTGCAGTGGCCCCAAAAGAAGTAGAATCATAATTGGTAATAGCAAACTGGGAATTGTTATTGTTGTTCCTGAAGAAAGTATCTGCACTGTCGCTGTTATGGTTACTGTTGCTTCTCTCTGGTGAATTGCCTGATCTTGTAACCATTACATTGCTGGGACAATCTCGAAGATTAAACCTGGGAAAATGATAATAATGCCAATAAAAATAACAATAATAATAATAATAATAATAATAATAATAATAATAATAATAATAATAATAATAATAATAATAATAATAACAACAACAACAACAATAATAATAATAATAATAATAATAATAATAATAATAATAATAATAATAATAATAATAATAATAATAATAATAATAATAATAATAATAATAATAATAATAATAATAATAATAATATATAATAACAACAACAACAACAACAACAACAATAATAATAATAATAATAATAATAATAATAATAATAATAATGATAATAATAATAATAATAATAATAATAATAATTTATATCTATATATATATATATATATATATATATATATATATATATATATATATATATATATATATATATATATATATATATATATATGTGTGTGATTACCTAATTGTGATTACCTAATTGTGTTTACGGGAAAGAGCCCAAAGCTCGTATCTTCCCGTCTCCTCATCGGTTCCATTTTGTACTTAGTGATACTTATCATACCTGTCCTTAAAACTATGGATTGAGATAGCATTAACTACCTCCTCGCTTAGCGAATTCCAATTATCAACTACTCTTACACTGAAAAAGTATTTTCTTACATCCTGCAAAGAAGTTTTCTTACGAAGGTTCAAACTATGACCTCTAGTTCTAGAGCCAGCCATATCAAAATATCCATCCCTATCCACTCTATCATAACCACGAAGGAATTTAAAGACTGTCACCATATCCCCCCTCACTCTTCTAGCTTCCAGTGATGGTAAGTCTAATTCCCTCAGCCTCTCATCATAACTGAGATTGCGTATTTCTGGCACCAGTTTCGTGGCATGTCTTTGAACTTTTTCAAGCTTAGCCAAGTGCTTTTTCAAGTGCGGATTCCAAAAGGGGGCTGCATATTCGAGTTTTGGCCTCACATAGGTTACATAAATATTTCTGAACATTTCCTTGTCCATGTGCCTGAAGGCTACCCTTACATTTGATAAGAATGCATATGCTGCCCTTACTATGCCATTTATATGTATTTCTGGAGACAAATCTGCCAGTATGTTAACTCCTAGATCTCTCTCATTTTCTGTCTCTTGAAGTTGTACTCCAGCCACCGAGTAGTCAAGCTTAGGCCTTCTTGCACTTGTACCTATTCTCATTACCTTACATTTTGAAGTATTGAATTTCATTAGCCACTTTTCTGACCACTCATGCAGATTATTTAGATCCTCCTGAAGTTCTCTACCATTGTTCTCGTTTTTTACTTTCTTCACAATCTTTGCATCATCTGCAAACATATTCATGAATTAATTTACAGACTCTGGTAGGTCATTTACATACACAAGGAACAAAAGTGGCCCTAAAACTGAACCCTGTGGAACTCCACTACTAACTCTTCTCCATTCAGACACTGAGAGTCTTACTCTAACCCTCTGTTCCCTTCCTTCTAAGTAAGTTTTTATCCATTCCAAAACATTTCCACCTATTCTAGCCATTGATTGCAGCTTCCTAATAAGTCTCCCATGTGGAACAGTGTCAAACGCTTTCTGGAAGTCTAGGAATATGCAATCTGCCCAGCCCTCTCTTTCCTGTAAGATTTGGCTTACCTCATCATAAAATTCTAATAAGTTTGTTACTGTTGATCTACCTTCTCTGAAGCCATGTTGCCTCACTGACAAAAAGTTGAAGGATTCCAAGTGAAGAGAGATATGTTTCCTTAGTAGTTTCTCCCTAACTTTGCAAACTATGCTGGTCAAGGAAACTGGTCTATAGTTCAGAGCCTATCCCTCCTTCCCTTTTTGAAGATAGGTATCACATTTGCTTGTTTCCAGCATCTTGGAATCTCCCCTGACTCCAGTGACTTTTTAAATATGATACTTAGTGCCACTGATATTGAGTTTGCGCATTTTTTAAGCACATGAGGGGATATGTCATCAGGACTTGTAGCTTTATGAACATCTAAATCCATCAGCGCTTTGCATACCTCTGTGGGTGTAAGGTTGATGTTCTCTAATACCGGCCCTTGAGCTTCTATCACTGCAATCTGAGGGGGTGGGGTATTTTCTACTGTAAATACTGACTGAAACTCCTTGTTCAATTCTTTGCAGATCTCTTCATCCGTCTCAGTGATGCTTCCATCCGCTCTCTTTAGCCTTAAAACCTGTTCTTTTACCTTCAGTTTTCCTCTGATAAAGCTGTGGAAAAGCTTGGGATTTTCTTTAGCCTTCCTGGTGATGTCCCTCTCATAGTTTCTCTCTGCCTCTCTCCTTTTACTTAGGTAGTCATTTCTTGCTCTTTTGTAGGTTTGCCAGGCATTTATGTTTTTTTTCCTCCTATACCTTTTCCAGCATTTGTCTCTCCACTCCTTAGCTCTTTTACACCCATTATCGAACCATTTCTCTCTGGCATGAATTACACCTACTTTGGTGACAGGTATGCAGCAATCTACTATCTTCCCATATTTCTCACAAAAGATGTCATACATTTCTTGTACAGATTTGTTGTAAAATAAGGTTCTCCAGTCAAGAACTGCAAAAAGCTCATTCATTTTGATGTAATCTACTTTCGGATAGTTCCTTCTCATGTCCTCAGTGCCTCTACTCTCAGGAAGAATATCTTCAATGATATACTCCATCAACAACACACAGTGGTCACTCTTTCCAATTGGTGGTTCATACTCAATTTTTTCAATATCCAACACATTATCTGTGAACACTAGATCAAGTAGTGATAGCTCATCCCCACCCCTGGCCCTTGTTGGTTCCAATACATGTTGGTGTAGGAAATTCCCTTGTACGCAATCTAAGAATCTTGCCCCGAATGAGTCCTCACCACTGTGTGGGTCAAGATTTATCCAATCTATCTCTTCATGATTAAAGTCTCCCATAATCAAAATCCTACATTTTTTTTTCCCGTGCCATGTTAACAACTGAGTTTATGACTTCAATAGTACCTATATGACTTTCCTCATAAACTTCAAGCCTATTTTGGTTCCTTGGTGGGTTATATACAACAGTTATTATAATGCTCTCTGACCCAGTATTTATGCGAGCAACAAGAAATTCCTTGAACTCACTTTCTATAGCCAAGTTTATTTCTTCAACTTGAATCCTTTCACTTATGAGCAGTGCTATCCCTCCACCAGTCCTCTCAGATCTTTCAACCCTTAGTATTCTGAAGCCCTTAGGAAAAACTGTGACACTGTTTATGTCCTCACTCAACTTAGTCTCTGTAATTGCTACTATATCTGCCTTACTGTTGTGAATCCTATGTGTGTGATTACCTAATTGTGATTACCTAATTGTGTTTACGGGAAAGAGCCCAAAGCTCGTATCTTCCCGTCTCCTGATCGGTTCCATTTTATACTTATTGATACTTATCATACCTGGCCTTAAAACTATGGATTGAGACAGCATTAACTACCTCCTCGCTTAGCGAATTCCAATTATCAACTACTCTTACACTGAAAAAGGATTTCCTTACATCCTGCAAAGCAGTTTTCTTACGAAGCTTCAAACTATGACCTCTAGTTCTAGAGCCAGCCATATCAAAATATCCATCACTATCCACTCTATCATAACCATGAAGGAATTTAAAGACTGTCACCATATCCCCCCTCACTCTTCTAGCTTCCAGTGATGGTAAGTCTAATTCCCTCAGCCTCTCATCATAACTGAGATTGCGTATTTCTGACACCAGTTTCGTGGCATGTCTTTGAACTTTTTCAAGCTTAGCTATGTGCTTTTTCAAGTGCGGATTCCAAAAGGGGGCTGCATATTCGAGTTTTGGCCACACATAGGTTACATAAATATTTCTGAACATTTCCTTGTCCATGTGCCTGAAGGCTACCCTTACATTTGATAAGAATGCATATGCTGCCCTTACTATGCCATTTATATGTATTTCTGGAGACAAATCTGCCAGTTTGTTTACTCCTAGATCTCTCTCATTTTCTGTCTCTTGTAGTTGTACTCCAGCCACCGAGTAGTCAAGCTTGGGCCTTCTTGCACTTGTACCCATTCTCATTACCTTACATTTTGAAGTATTGAATTTCATTAGCCACTTTTCTGACCACTCATGCAGATTATTTAGATCCTCCTGAAGTTCTCTACCATTGTTCTCGTTTTTTACTTTCTTCACAATCTTTGCATCATCTGCAAACATATTCATGAATGAATTTACAGACTCTGGTAGGTCATTTACATATACAAGGAACAAAAGTGGCCCTAAAGCTGAACCCTGTGGAACTCCACTACTAACTCTTCTCCATTCAGACACTGAGTGTCTTACTCTAACCCTCTGTTCCCTTCCTTCTAAGTAAGTTTTTATCCATTCCAAAACATTTCCACCTATTCTAGCCATTGATTGCAGCTTCCTAATAAGTCTCCCATGTGGAACAGTGTCAAACGCTTTCTGGAAGTCTAGGAATATGCAATCTGCCCAGCCCTCTCTTTCCTGTAAGATTTGGCTTACCTCATCATAAAATTCTAATAAGTTTGTTACTGTTGATCTACCTTCTCTGAAGCCATGTTGCCTCACTGACAAAAAGTTGAAGGATTCCAAGTGAAGAGAGATATGTTTCCTTAGTAGTTTCTCCCTAACTTTGCAAACTATGCTGGTCAAGGAAACTGGTCTATAGTTCAGAGCCGTATCCCTCCTTCCCTTTTTGAAGATAGGTATCACATTTGCTTGTTTCCAGCATCTTGGAATCTCCCCCGACTCCAGTGACTCCTTAAATATGATACTTAGTGCCACTGATATTGTGTTTGTGCATTTTTTAAGCACATGAGGGGATATGTCATCAGGACCTGTAGCTTTATGAACATCTAAATCCATCAGCGCTTTGCATACCTCTGTGGCTGTAAGGTTGATGTTCTCTAATACCGGCCCTTGAGCTTCTATCACTGCAATCTGAGGGGGTGGGGTATTTTCTACTGTAAATACTGACTGAAACTCCTTGTTCAATTCTTTGCAGATCTCTTCATCCGTCTCAGTGATGCTTCCATCCGCTCTCTTTAGCCTTAAAACCTGTTCTTTTACCTTCAGTTTTCCTCTGATAAAGCTGTGGTAAAGCTTGGGATTTTCTTTAGCCTTCCTGGTGATGTCCCTCTCATAGTTTCTCTCTGCCTCTCTCCTTTTACTTAGGTAGTCATTTCTTGCTCTTTTGTAGGTTTGCCAGGCATTTATGTTTTTTCTCCTCCTATACCTTTTCCAGCATTTGTCTCTCCACTCCTTAGCTCTTTTACACCCATTATCGAACCATTTCTCTCTGGCATGAATTACACCTACTTTGGTGACAGGTATGCAGCAATCTACTATCTTCCCATATTTCTCACAAAAGATGTCATACATTTCTTGTACAGATTTGTTGTAAAATAAGGTTCTCCAGTCAATAACAGCAAAAAGCTCATTCATTTTGATGTAATCTCCTTTCGGATAGTTCCTCCTCATGTCCTCAGTGCCTCTACTCTCAGGAAGAATATCTTCGATGATATACTCCATCAACAACACACAGTGGTCACTCTTTCCAATTGGTGGTTCATACTCAATTTTTTCAATATCCAACACATTGTCTGTGAATACTAGTTCAAGTAGTGATGGCTCATCCCCACCCCTGGCCCTTGTTGGTTGCATTACATGTTGGTGTAGGAAATTCCCTTGTACGCAATCTAGGAATCTTGCCCCGAATGAGTCCTCACCACTGTGTGGGTCAAGATTTTTCCAATCTATCTCTTTATGATTAAAGTCTCCCATAATCAAAATCCTACATTTTTTTTTCCCGTGCCATGTTAACAACTGAGTTTATGACTTCAATAGTACCTATATGACTTTCCTCATAAACTTCAAGCCTATTTTGGTTCCTTGGTGGGTTGTATACAACAGTTATTATAATGCTCTCTGACCCAGTATTTATGCGAGCAACAAGAAATTCCTTGAACTCACTTTCTATAGCCAAGTTTATTTCTTCGACTTGAATCCTTTCACTTATGAGCAGTGCTATCCCTCCACCAGTCCTCTCAGATCTTTCAACCCTTAGTATTCTGAAGCCCTTAGGAAAAACTGTGACACTGTTTATGTCCTCACTCAACTTAGTCTCTGTAATTGCTACTATATCTGCCTTACTGTTGTGAATCCTATGTGTGTGATTACCTAATTGTGATTACCTAATTGTGTTTACGGGAAAGAGCCCAAAGCTCGTATCTTCCCGTCTCCTGATCGGTTCCATTTTATACTTAGTGATACTTATCATACCTGGCCTTAAAACTATGGATTGAGACAGCATTAACTACCTCCTCGCTTAGCCAATTCCAATTATCAACTACTCTTACACTGAAAAAGGATTTCCTTACATCCTGCAAAGCAGTTTTCTTACGAAGCTTCAAACTATGACCTCTAGTTCTAGAGCCAGCCATATCAAAATATCGATCCCTATCCACTCTATCATAACCATGAAGGAATTTAAAGACTGTCACCATATCCCCCCTCACTCTTCTAGCTTCCAGTGATGGTAAGTCTAATTCCCTCAGCCTCTCATCATAACTGAGATTGCGTATTTCTGGCACCAGTTTCGTGGCATGTCTTTGAACTTTTTCAAGCTTAGCTATGTGCTTTTTCAAGTGCGGATTCCAAAAGGGGGCTGCATATTCGAGTTTTGGCCTCACATAGGTTACATAAATATTTCTGAACATTTCCTTGTCCATGTGCCTGAAGGCTACCCTTACATTTGATAAGAATGCATATGCTGCCCTTACTATGCCATTTATATGTATTTCTGGAGACAAATCTGCCAGTTTGTTTACTCCTAGATCTCTCTCATTTTCTGTCTCTTGTAGTTGTACTCCAGCCACCGAGTAGTCAAGCTTGGGCCTTCTTGCACTTGTACCCATTCTCATTACATTACATTTTGAAGTATTGAATTTCATTAGCCACTTTTCTGACCACTCATGCAGATTATTTAGATCCTCCTGAAGTTCTCTACCATTGTTCTCGTTTTTTACTTTCTTCACAATCTTTGCATCATCTGCAAACATATTCATGAATGAATTTACAGACTCTGGTAGGTCATTTACATACACAAGGAACAAAAGTGGCCCTAAAGCTGAACCCTGTGGAACTCCACTACTAACTCTTCTCCATTCAGACACTGAGTGTCTTACTCTAACCCTCTGTTCCCTTCCTTCTAAGTAAGTTTTTATCCATTTCAAAACATTTCCACCTATTCTAGCCATTGATTGCAGCTTCCTAATAAGTCTCCCATGTGGAACAGTGTCAAACGCTTTCTGGAAGTCTAGGAATATGCAATCTGCCCAGCCCTCTCTTTCCTGTAAGATTTGGCTTACCTCATCATAAAATTCTAATAAGCTTGTTACTGTTGATCTACCTTCTCTGAAGCCATGTTGCCTCACTGACAAAAAGTTGAAGGATTCCAAGTGAAGAGAGATATGTTTCCTTAGTAGTTTCTCCCTAACTTTGCAAACTATGCTGGTCAAGGAAACTGGTCTATAGTTCAGAGCCGTATCCCTCCTTCCCTTTTTGAAGATAGGTATCACATTTGCTTGTTTCCAGCATCTTGGAATCTCCCCCGACTCCAGTGACTCCTTAAATATGATACTTAGTGCCACTGATATTGTGTTTGTGCATTTTTTAAGCACATGAGGGGATATGTCATCAGGACCTGTAGCTTTATGAACATCTAAATCCATCAGTGCTTTGCATACCTCTGTGGCTGTAAGGTTGATGTTCTCTAATACCGGCCCTTGAGCTTCTATCACTGCAATCTGAGGGGGTGGGGTATTTTCTACTGTAAATACTGACTGAAACTCCTTGTTCAATTCTTTGCAGATCTCTTCATCCGTCTCAGTGATGCTTCCATCCGCTCTCTTTAGCCTTAAAACCTGTTCTTTTACCTTCAGTTTTCCTCTGATAAAGCTGTGGTAAAGCTTGGGATTTTCTTTAGCCTTCCTGGTGATGTCCCTCTCATAGTTTCTCTGTGCCTCTCTCCTTTTACTTAGGTAGTCATTTCTTGCTCTTTTGTAGGTTTGCCAGGCATTTATGTTTTTTCTCCTCCTATACCTTTTCCAGCATTTGTCTCTCCACTCCTTAGCTCTTTTACACCCATTATCGAACCATTTCTCTCTGGCATGAATTACACCTACTTTGGTGACAGGTATGCAGCAATCTACTATCTTCCCATATTTCTCACAAAAGATGTCATACATTTCTTGTACAGATTTGTTGTAAAATAAGGTTCTCCAGTCAATAACAGCAAAAAGCTCATTCATTTTGATGTAATCTCCTTTCGGATAGTTCCTCCTCATGTCCTCAGTGCCTCTACTCTCAGGAAGAATATCTTCGATGATATACTCCATCAACAACACACAGTGGTCACTCTTTCCAATTGGTGGTTCATACTCAATTTTTTCAATATCCAACACATTGTCTGTGAATACTAGTTCAAGTAGTGATGGCTCATCCCCACCCCTGGCCCTTGTTGGTTGCATTACATGTTGGTGTGGGAAATTCCCTTGTACGCAATCTAGGAATCTTGCCCCGAATGAGTCCTCACCACTGTGTGGGTCAAGATTTTTCCA
>JAXCGZ010022939.1:0-7500 GCA_037179515.1 Halocaridina rubra
CTTCTCTCTCTTCCTCACGAAAAAGTTCTCAATTTTTTTCCTTTAATATGAACAGTCTCGTCTTACAACAAATATTAGTTTTTGTACTCACAATACTCTGCAGGATTTCAGATTTTTGGAAATTATGGTAAAGTTTTCCACTAAGCACTTTAGTCACTCGAAACAGTTTAAAATTTAAGAGGAGCAATTCCGTGTGTCAATGAACGCGCCGTGTGTGTGTGTGTGCGTGTGTGTGTGTGTGTATGTGTGTGTCTTTCATGTAAAAAAGAATATGTATATATATATATATATATATATATATATATATATATATATATATATATATATATATATATATATATATATATATATATATATATGAATCAATTTTGCCCCGACCGGGACTTGAACCTGGGACTTATTATTACTAAGCCAAGGCGCTACCAACTACTCCACAGAAAGTTAAAGGAAAACAAACCTTACAGCTTATATCTGCTATTGTAGAAATAAACTCATTCAATCTGAATGCCACTATGTTCATATTACAGTTTCCCCAACTTCACTCGTGGTTTCGTTTTCGCATTTAATTCAATTCCCAATCTCATTCGGAACCAACAATAACCACACATGAATCATATTTACCCCTACAATAGCAGATATAAGCTGTGAGGTTTGTTTCCCTTTAACCTTCTGTGGTGTAATTGGTAGCGCCTTGGCTTAGTAATAATAAGTCCCAGGTTCAAGTCCCAGTTGGGGTAAAAATTATTCATGTTTTCACATATGTAATGTGAGTCTTTGGTTATTGTCGGTCCTGAATTAGATTGGGAATTTAATTAATGCGAAAACGAAACCACGAGTGAAGTTGGGGTAACTGTAATATGAACATAGTCACCTTCAGATAGAATGCCTTCATTCTTATCATAGCAGATATAAGCTGTGAGATTTGTTTCCCTTTAACCTTCTGTGGTGTAGTTGGTAGCCTCTTGGCTTAGTAATAATAAGTCCCAGGTTCAAGTCCCTGTCGGGGTGAAAATTATTCATGTTTTCACATATGTAATGTGCTTATTTGGTTATTGATGGTTCCGAATAAGATTGGGAATTTAATTAAATGCGAAAACGAAACCACGAGTGAGGTTGGGGAAACTGTAAAATGAGCATAGTGGCATTCATATAGAATGCCTTCATTCCTACCATAGCAGATATAAGCTGTGATGTTTGTTTCCCTTTAACCTTATGTGGTGTAGTTGGTAGCCTCTTGGCTTAGTAATAATAAGCCCCAGGTTCAATTCCCGGTCGGGGTAAAAGTTATTCATGTTATCACATATGCAATCTGCTTATTTGGGTATTGTTGGTCCCTAATGAGATTGGGAATTGAATTTAATGCAAAAACGAAACCACGAATGAGGTTAGGGAAGCTGTAATATGAACATAGTGGCATTCAGATATAATGCCTTCATTCCTACCATAGCAGGTATAAGCTGTGAGGATTGTTTCCCTTTAAACTTCTGTGGTATAGTTGGTAGCCTTTTGGCTTAGTAGTAATAAGTCCCAGGTTCAGGTCCCGGTCGGGGTGAAAATTATTCATGTTTTCACATATGTAATGTGCTTATTTAATTATTGTGGGTCCCGAATGAGATTGGGAATTTAATTAAATGCGGAAACGAAATCACGAGTGAGGTTGGGTTGTTTCCCTTTAACCTTCTGTGGTGTAATTGGTAGAGCCTTGGCTTAGTAATAATGTGTGGACATTTGTAGCTAGCGGATTGGTCAGTGCAGCGACTGCTTTGTCCCATCTACCTCCAGACTCTGGAACTCTCTTCCTCCTTCTGTCTATCCAAATTCTTATGACCTATCTTCCTGCAAAAAGCGGATCTATCGCCATCTCAGGGCCTAATTTTCCATATATCTAGGTCCTCAGTACTTTGACTATTTTTTTTAGTCTCTCCTTTTCATTTGTGTATTATTACCACATTTCTGCCTTGTCCATAAGCTTTTTCTTTTCCTTCATCTGTATTTTTTCGCTCCGGGCCCTTATTGATGAGGGCAATTTTTATTTTTTGTTTTGTCTGTCCCGGTGTCACACACACTAGAGAAAAATTATAATTCATGTTATTCAGAGAGTTAAATGTAATATTGTCAGGTATATTTTTGCTGTATGTGTTATGTCAATGCAAGTGTACTAGGTAAAGAAAAAATATACCGAGCAATGTCACTGGAACATTTGCATAACTAGATTTCATGTGTTTTGGATGGACGACTGTAATCGTGTTCAGTTGTTTACTGCAGCTTTTCACCTCTGTATTGTATTTGCAGCAAAGAAACAGGAAAAGAGTTGTTGTGTTTGTGTGTGTGTGTGTGTGTGTGTGTGTGTGTGCATATATATATATATATATATATATATATATATATATATATATATATATATATATATATATATATATATATATATATATATATATATATATATATATATATATGCACACTTTTTTATTCTCTGATGTTCCTTCCTTACAACATAGCTACATATATATATATATATATATATATATATATTATATATATATATATATATATATATATATATATATATATATATATATATATATATATATATATATATATATATATATATCGCATGACAGGGTTTATAGAGAGGTGTTGTGGAGGGTATTGCGACTGCACGAAATGAGTGGAAGAATGTTGATTGAGCTCAAGAGATTTTACATGAATTGTAGAGCTTGTGTAAGAGTCAGGAATGGTATAAGTGGTTTGTTTTGAGGTGAATGTAGAGTTCCGCTGAGGATATGTAATGTCACCCATGTCGTTTAATGTGTATACGGATGGTGTGGTAAGGGAAACTAAATAAAGTGTTAGACAGAGGCTTGGAATTATTGCTATTCGCGGATGATACAGCATTAGTGGCTGATTCTGAGAATGAACTGAATCATTTGGTAACTAAGTTTGTTAGGGTGTGTGAAAGAAGTAAGTTGCGGGTGATTATTGGTAATAGAAAAGTCATGAAATGCGCGAGGAGTGTTAATGTTGGCAGATTAAATGTAGTAATGAATAGGGAATTGTTTGAAGAAGTTGAGAGTTTTAAGAATATGGTGTCTCACATGACAAGGAATAAACGAGTGGATGCGGAGGTAAGTCATAGAGTGAAGGGAGCGGGTAAATATCTAGGTGAGCTGAAAAATGTCATGAGAAGTAAGTAGCTAAGAATGAATGCTTAGAGAAGGATATATGGATTTGTTATTCTGCATACAGCATTCTATAGAGTAGAGGCTTGAAATACAAGAAAGGATGAATAGAACAAGTGGAATGTAATGGAGATGAGGTGTTTGAGAAGTATGATTGGTGTATGTAGAATAGATAGAGTGAAAATGAGAAGGTGAGGCAGAGAACAGGTATTCCAAGAAAGCTGTCGAATAAGTTAGATCAGAGAGCATTTAGTCTGTTTGGACAAATGAAAAAGATAAGCGATGAATTACTAGCAAAGAGTGTGACTTGCAGAAGTGGTTGGAGTAAGGCCAAAAGGAATACTCAGAATGAGAGGATGGATGTCGTGATAAGAGCATTGGATGCACATGAAACGTCGGTGGAGCAGGAAAGAGTGTGCAAGAGATGGGAATGAGAGTAGGAAGATTGTGTATAGGTGAAGCAGACCAAACGGGAAATCTCACACCTGTTAGGACAGTGAACTGTAATGGACGGGAGTAAATGGGGTTGAGGTCTAACCGGTTTCTTAAATTCTATGGCATTTTCATTGTTGTGCTCTTCGCAACTGCTGAGTTGGCAGAGTCTAGGAACGACAGTTTCAAATAAGTTTTTCTATTTATGCTCAACTTACCTAAATAAAAAAACATTTATTATTAAGACACGGTACGTGCCCATTAGTTTTAGTCGCTAAAACACTAAAATACTTTTACGTTTGTTAGTCTCAGTCATTACGACAGAAACTACTTTTGTCTTTTACATGAGGTAAATAATAATATATTTACATAATTACCTTTTCCTTCGTCCTCAGATAGCAATGAAGAACAATTTTAAAGGAAATAAAATATAGTAAGAAAAAAATAGAATTATAATTAAGATCAATATTGTTTTTGGCAGCTGAATATCAGTATTCATGGAATGATTTCATCGTCGACTACATCACTGCGCAGTTGCTTTCCTGTGTTGTTCTAGAGGTACTAAGCTTGTTGCAGTAGCTCGTGTACATTAAATAAATGCTCTGATCACGATACTTCAAAATCTTTCCCAATTATTGCTCAGTTGTTACCCTACATTCTTTAAGTATTGCTCAACAGTTGCATAAAATCAATTCCTCTGACATTGCCATTCCAACCTTTCTCATCTCTATGCTGATATTGCTACTTTATATTATTCAAGGGCTACTCATTAAATACATACAAGCAATTGCTCTGATGATAATATCTCTATATCTCCCTTCTAAATATTGCTGAAATTTCTACCCCATAATGCTAAGTGTTGTTCAACAGATATATTAATATAATTACTTTGACACAAATATCTCAATATATCTCTTCTCAATTTTGCTGAAATTGCAGCCGTATATTGTACAAGAGTTGTTTTGTAGTCACCGTGGCTCAAGCGGTACCGTCCGCGACTCTGAGGCGTCAGGTCGAGGGTTCGCGCCCCGTCACGGTCTTAGCTTAGCAAGGGCATGCACTCAGGGTAACGATTACAGCTGCCAAAACAAGTTCTTTGCAAGAAGGTAACCGTCCTAGCCCTAGGTAGAAAAGCGAGTCCGTGACGTAAAAACGGAACATTGTACAAGAGTTGTTTTATAGAATTATAGAACTAAGTGTTGTAACAAAGAGTGGAACATCTAATACTTATCACTCGTCTAAAAACATTACTTAAGCATTTGTTTGAGATTGCAGAAAAGAGACATCGAAAGTTTAATTAACAAAAACTCTTCAGAAAAAAACTAAGTTCTGAGTTCTTTAATAACCTCGAGTCGCCTCCTTTATTATGCAAATAATTTAATCTCGACATCTTTGATCTTCCTCAATTTAAATTCCTTCTCTCACACACGAGAGACTTTATCTTTATTGAAATTTATATATATATATATATATATATATATATATATATATATATATATATATATATATATATATATATATATATATATATATATATATATATATAAATAAATATATATATATATATATATATATATATATATATATATATATATATATATATATATATATATATATATATATATATATATATAAAATATATATATATATATATATATATATATATATATATATATATATATATATATATATATATATATATATATATATATATATATATATATATATATATATATATATATATAGATATATATATTATATATATATATATATATATATATATATATATATATATATATATATATATATATATATATATATATATATACAAATACATACATGCACATATTGATGGATAGACAGACAGAGACAGACATATAGAATAAACTTTTCTTAGGGAGAATGCCATGCATTGTACGCTTTTCTTGTTTTTTTAAATTAATTCTACACTGTTTCCAAGAAATAGTTTTCTGATCGGTTTTTCCGCATGGCTTTCAGAGTCTAAGACAGAGAAGCTATTCGTGTTGTTGACTACTGAGTCCGGGTATATGCCTTCTGTAAGGCCTTGGCAGTTAAAAGTACTTCCATTTCCTGGAAATAGATCGCCAGTAATCTAGGCTGAAGCTAAAACTGAGTTATTAACAATTGAAGGAAAGGATAAGACAACGTCGACATGATCTTGGGATCTGTTGCCCCAGGAAAAACTTTTTCTGGAAAGCAAAAATATCATTGCAGAATCGTGCAGGAATCGACAAAGAAATAGATGCAAATATTGTGCTAGAGATCAATGAGCGCCGAGGGAAGACTGTGAAGCAGCAGCTAGTTTTTCTTACTTCTTGCAATTAGGGATAAAGACATGATTCCAAAGTCTATAAATAGCGCTATAATTGATGAGAATCCCCTTTGGTTCTGTGACTTTTTGTTTCCAAATGAGTGGGAAGACATCCTTCACCTCTGTCCAACTGGAAAATCTACGTCTTGATTGTTCGGCGTCCTAATTTTCAATATGACAAGATATGGGCATCGAGAGTGAAAGATATTGAAAAACATGAACAACACCAAGTGTGGTGAGAACCAAGTTGCAACGAAATTTTCCTGTCGTTCAGTGTGAAGCTCTTGTTGTGGGTAAGCAAGGAACAGTGACAAAATTGGACAGGATCTTACTTTGTGAAAAGGTTTTGGAGGATTTGGCTATCCCGTTCCTGAAGGAACCTGAAAACGTGTTGGATCCTGACGAAATGTGTCTTCTTCATGACAGTGTTCCATGCTTTCGCATAAATGAGGCGCAAAATCTGAGGAAGGACTCTGGGATTGAATTTTTATCGAACTGAATGACCTCAGAATTCACCTGACCTTATTCCCTATCAAGACACTGGAACAATCCTGAAACATGGAGTCGAGCTAAGATGATTCATGAACATGACATTGATTGATATTCAAAAGTCAAGGTTATTAAACATCTTCAAAATATGTTGAAGGACTTTGAGTTCAACAATAATCTCTTCAAGTCGCTGCTCCAATTATACCCCCTAAAGATTGCAGGCTGTGCAAGACATACGAGGCTTCCACTTTAAATATTGAGGCCATACTAGAGTCTATTATTTCTTTAATTCTTAAATGTGATTCATTGTTCTGTGCTATTACTAGTTGTTTATACCCCTCATCAAAAGACTATGTACTACCCTCTGTGTGTGTGTGTGTGTGTGTGGTGTGTGTGTGTGTGTGTGTGTGTGTGTGTGTGTGTGTGTGTGTGTGTGTGTGTGTGTGTGTGTGTGTGTGTGTGTGCAATTACCTAATTGTGTTTACTAGAAAGAGCCCTATGCCTGTAACACCCCTTCTTCTGGTCGGTTCAAATTTTGTACTCAGTAATACCTTTAATTTTTGTCCTTAAAACTATGAATGCAGGTAGTATTAACTACTTCCTACCTTGGCGAATTATAATCATCAACTATTCTTATACTAAAAATGTACTTCCTTCCCTCCTGCAAAGATTTCTTCTTACGAAGCTTCAAACTAGGATCTCTAGTTCTAGAGCCAGTCATGTGAAAAAAATCGATCCTTACCCTCTCAATGAAGGAATTCATAAGGAATTCATAAGCCATCACAGTATCACCTCTCATTCTTTTAGCTTCAAGTGATGGTAAGTCTAATTCTTTTAGCCTCTATTCGTAATTGAGATTTCGTATTTCTGGCAACAAGTTTCGTGGCATGTCTTTGGACTTTTTCCAACTTATTTATGTTTTTTTTTTCAAGTCCAGTCTCCAAAAAGAGTGCTGCATATTCAAGCTTTGGCCTCACATAAGTTGCATAAATATTGCTGAACATATCCTTGTCCATATGTCGGAAAGCCACCTGACATTTGCTAATAAAGCATGTACAGCCCTTGTTA
>JAXCGZ010022939.1:10000-12500 GCA_037179515.1 Halocaridina rubra
AGTGAAAGCATATAAAATTATAAAATACCATAGTGGAGACAAGAAAATATGCTTCATGATAATCGTTAATTAAGTGCATGCGATTATGACTAGGCAAATAACATCTTTGTACAATTGCATTGATTATTGGTTTGATGAAGGCCATTACTCTCATTCCTCATTTCGGAAAGTACGTGTACTTCTCAAGTGTCATAGCATAATGGTATTGCACACAATACATGAAATAGGGAAAATGCTGTCAGCTTCCTTTCGCTGTGTTTATATTCAAGTATAAGCACGTCGTCTGTTTTTTTTTTTTTTTACAAAAGAGTTTGGAAACCGATCCAATTACCTCTATCGAAACCAAAAGTCGCGTAGACGACATTCCATCATAATCCAAGCACATCTCTTGGTGAACTCATTTAGCCTGCTAAACTAACAGGGACTTCCTCACTACAGAAAACTAGCTTCTCGGAAAATAACATTTTTACTACCAGATGCCTGGCCTTACTCATACCCTTTCTATTTGGATGTGTTGGAATCAGCTTATGACGAAGCAAGTCTACTCACCATGTGGCTGGTAGAATAAGATATTTCCAACTGTACACGGAACAAATAAAGATAAAATTCTCCTAACTGAAAACAGAGTCTTTAATTGGTCATTTGTATGTAGTTAGGATAAGTGGATGAAGTAAATGGATGAATCACTGGATTATCTATTCTAGAGGGGAAGGAATGACCTTTTTTGGTGGTCATAGGGAAGCATACTTTACTACAAAACACTAACCATTAGTTTATAAATAGCGAAACTCCAAGCATCATTTACTTGTCCTTCATTTCGGTGAATAACTAAAAAAATAACAAGGAGAGTTTGTAACCACTATCCCTGGAATCAGTAAGGCATAATAGACCTCATTAGCAAGTTGAATACTAGGCCGCTATAGATTTCCCTCAAAATCTTCCATATAGATGAAACCAATACATCATAGTTTTCGTGACGCGGCAAAAACTCATTACAGTTCTTCGTTATCACTAGTCTCCTGTGAAGTATATATACTACATTGCGAGTTATGTTTTATTGAGATCTTAGAAACTAATGTGAAATTAGGTAACTGTGACACACACTCACTTAAATTATATATATATATATATATATATATATATATATATATATATATATATATATATATATATATATATATATATATATATATATATATATATATATCAAATAAGCACATTACCATATGTGAAAACATGGATCATTTTTACCCTGACAGGCACTCGAACCTAGGACACATAATTACGGTGCAAAGGCATTGCCAATAACACCACAGAAGGTTAAAAGGAAAAAAAAAGCTTACAGCTTTATCTGCTATACCAGGAATGAACTCTTTCTATTTGAATGCCACTCTCTTCATATTACAGTTACCCCCAACCTCACTCTTGGCTCCGTTTTCGCATTTAATTCAATTCTCAGTCTCATTTGGGACCAACAATAATCAAAGAAGCACAATACTATATGTGAAAACATGAACCATTTTTGCTGGGACTGGGACCTAGACCTAGGACATATGATTACTGTCCCAAGGCGTGACCAACTGCACAACAGAAGGCTAAAAGGGTAACAAACCTTACAACTTTATCTGCTATACCAGAAATAATTGCATTCTATCTGAAAGCCACTCTGTTCATATTACAGTTTCCCCCAACCTCACTCGTAGTTTTGTTTTCGCATTTAATTCAAATCTCAATCTAATAGAGATCAACAATAATCAAATAAGCACCTTACCATATGTGAAAACATGAATAATATTTTACCCTGACTGGACCTTGAAGCTAGGACACATAATCACTGTGCCAATCAGCTACCAGCCAAACCACAGAAGGTTGAAGGGGAAACACATCATACAGCTTTATCTGCTTTACTAGGAATGAAAGCATTCTATCTGAATGTCACTCTCTTCATATTGCAGTTTCCCCCAACCACACTGGTGGCTTCGTTTCCGCATTTAATATGAACAGATTGGCATTTATATAGGGGACCGGGACCTTGCAGACGTGGTCAAACCAAGGATATGCCTCCTAAAGGAGAAGACTCTTCAGTGAAAGTTTGCCATTAAGTACCTGCCGTGCAAAATGAGTTCTGCCTCAGATATCTTCTCCGGGTACCCTTCCTTAAGGTCACCTCCGAATTAGGAGGAAAACGACCTAGAAGCAGCCATCACGGTGGCTACTGTAGTAGCACTAGGGAGGAAGAAGGCGTTGTCATGGACGAGGATGCTGTTTCGAGTGCAACTGCAGAGGATCCAGTTTATCAACTACTCGTAGGTCTAGTATTAGCCAGCAAAGCCCCCACCCCTTTTCTTCGTTTTTTCCCCTCACATACACACACATAAGCATATATATATAAATATATATACATGTATATATATATATATATATATATATATATATATATATATATATATATATGTATGTATGTATGTATGTATGTATGTATGTATGTATGTATGTATGT
>JAXCGZ010022939.1:15000-27500 GCA_037179515.1 Halocaridina rubra
AGGGGGGAAAACGAAGACGCTGTCCTGCCCTGTCTTGAAAGAAATTTAGAAGAGTTGCCAGAGGCAAAGCGATCACACTACTTAATTTTTTGTGTAAATTGGGGAGAGTTCTTACAGCCTTATTGCCTGATCTTGTGATTCCATGCATTGTTAAAATCAATATCCTTCCCATATAGATTAACTTGATAGTATATTTGTTATACGAAATAAATTAATAATTAAATAAATACATAAAATTCACCCGTCAACGGTGATGAGTTAAGTTGCCAAGTAGCAGAGTTGTCTTATTTTTCTTTTTGCTCTGTTCTCTATTATTTTTTTGTATAAACTGAGTTAGATTTAAAGTCTGATTAATATTTTGTTTTCTTCTAAAATGACCGGTTTAGCAGTTAAGAAGAAAATATAGCAGAAACAGGTGGGTGTCTCCTCGCTTGCATATTCTAGTTTTCTTCATGGAGGATGTTGCTTTGTATTTTATTTCTTATTACCAAAGTCAAATCTTAAGTTAGGATGTGTGTTACCAGAAACTAGATAAACTAAGTAGGTAAATTAGCACTAATATGAACATATGTGTGAAGCTCAAATAGACTCTTTTCTCTCTCTTTTTTTTTATCTATATATATTCTGTGAAAGGCAAAACATTAAAATTAAGTCATTTCTCTCCCTAACCCCCCCCCCCCTCTCCAATGGTCAGGGGAGGGATGGTAGAGGATCTTCAGGAGATGTAGGAGGAGGAGGAGTGGCTCTTAAGAGGCTGAAGTGAAAATTCAAGGACCTTGATACCCTTGCACTGAACCTGGACAATAAAATTCGGAATATGGATAGAGAAGCAAAAGAGAATGAAACACTTAGAGAGTAAATAACATCTTTGGAGGAAGCAAACAAGGCACAAGGACAAGAGAGAAAAGAACTATAAAAATGAATAAAAATGCTGGCAGGGGAAAAGAGTGAACTAGAAACCAGAATTTCTAAACAAGAAGATAACAACAAACAGCTGAATGACAGCCTGAATGAATTATATGTTAGTTCACTGCTCTCTTCTGAGAGAGACGAGATTGCAGCTTGGAGTGTCCAGATAAAGGAAAGCATCGAACAGTTTAGAAAAGAGTTTCAGGAGTTAAATACGGAACATGATGCCATGAAAACTCTCTTTGCAGATACGCTAAAGGGGAATTAATGAACATGAATATAAATGAAAAGGCACTCCTTACAAGTTATAACATAATGCCCTTATATAATATTTGAAGAGAAGAGCAGTCATAGTGAAGAGAGATTCATGAATTACCTTAATAACAAACATGACAAAATTAATTTTAGTATGTAAATTGAGAATAATAATCAAATCCCCTTTTTAGATCTATTTATTAGTATTTATTGCAAATCATGTTTCACGGGAATGGGAATTAATTTTTTTAAACGAGTGCTATGAACTATACAAAAAGAACACATTGTGCACACTCTTTACTAGAGCATTTCGCTTAACATCCACCTACATTAAATTTGATGAAGTGTCCTTTCTGAAAAAAAGTCTTTATACAAAATGGTTTTACTCCTAATATGATAAATAGATCATTAAGAACTTTTTTAAACAAGACGTTTTCTCCAAAACCCGTAACATATGGACCACAGAAACAAATTATTTTTTCAAATTCCCTTTCATGGATAACATTACGAACTCCAAATTTATTTAATAGATATTATCCACAAATTACCCCTAATTTAGCATTTTATAATCACTTTAAACTTAAAACATTTTCAAATCATAAAGAACAACACCTTAACCCTTCTGTCCATTGGTTGAATATGTTTTTATGTGTCCAATTTGTCAATTGGCTATTATGGCTCGACTAAGAAGTCGTTAACAATAAGATATCGTGAATATAAGGGGCTGAGTTTCACAACTAACAGACACCTGACAAGACCTCTGGCATCAAGCATTAGGGAACACTGCCATAAAAAATGTAAGTGTGATTTCTCAATAAGCGATTTTAAAATAGCTTACAAAGGAAAAGATGAGACTGAAATTAGAATTGCAGAATCACTTTTAATTAAAAAGGAGAACCCCGAATTAAATTTAGATTCCTCAAGCTATCCTTTAAAAATATTCTAATGTGGTCCATTGCATTAACTTTTAAACATTTTTTGTATTTTTAATTTGATTCTTATATGCGTATGTACATCGACCCCACATAAAAGTGGGAAAAGATGTAGACGAAGAAGATGCGTATTTATATGGATATGTATATACATGTAATTTTGTTTTTATTAATTGTTGTTATTTGTTCTTTGTACATATATTGAGTTTTGCTGTTTTGTTCTGTTTTTGTAGGTATAGGCATGAATATGAACTCAGTGAAAGTTTGAAACGTTGCAAGATAGTGTAGAAGACAATTGGAATAAAAATTTGAGAATGCACTGGCTGGTGATCGTTCTACAATTCCTTATAAAAATACGTTTTCCCGAAACTAAAACTGTCTCATATATTATTATTATTATTATTATTATTATTATTATTATTAGTAGTAGTAGTAGTAGTAGTAGTAGTAGTAGTAGTAGTAGTAGTAGTAGTATGCCGTGCTCATTGAGTGTTTTGAAGTTGTCAGGGGTAACCAAACAAAGGAGGCCAATGCAGTTCCCCATATCCCCAAATGGCTGTAGTCAGAAAAAAATGAATCATCTTGGAGACTGGAACTCCGAGCTACTTCCACTAACTCCTGAAGAGTTGTCAAACATATATTAAAATCAGTAATAATTTCCTCTAGTGTTTGGATAAATTAATTACATGAGTTGTCCTTTTTCTTATTGAACATATTGTCCAGAGTATAAACACTTTTGGGGGATAACCCTCAAACTAGAGAAAACGGGGTTTTGAGATATACGTCCCATCCGGATGGTTTTCCCTATCATTAAAAGACAAGAGCATTTTCTTTCTCTTGGAAGAAAACGGGACTTCCTCAGGGAAATACCCTGTTTTAATGTCTCTTCTCTGGCATCCGTGACGTCATGATGCAGATACTCGCTGATTTGGCGGTGAAGGAAGAAACGTCACTATACCTGGAACAACGAAGTAAAAATGTAAAGATACAGTGATCCTGGGCATTCTTCTGGATTTTGTTGATCTTTGGAGCTTGGTGTTGTGGAATAAATGAGAAGCAAAAAGGAGAACGTCCTTGTATAGTTGTAGATATAATACCTTTTCCCTCGTCCTGGGTCTACATAATAATAATAATAATAATAATAATAATAATAATAATAATAATAATAATAATAATAATAATAGTAATAGTAATAGTAATAGTAATAATAGTAGTAGTAATAATAATAATAATAATAATAATAATAATAATAATAATAAAAATAATAATGATAATGATAATGATAATAATAATAATAATAATAATAATAATAATAATAATAATAATAATAATAATTATTATAATTATTATAATTATTATAATTATTATAATTATTATAATAATTATAATTATAATAATTATAATAATTATAATAATTATAATTATAATTATAATTATAATTATAATTATAATTATAATCATAATCATAATCATAATCATAATCATAATCATAATTATAATTATAATTATATTTATAATCACAATAGTGAAAAAATTTAATGCAATCACGCAATTTTTTTCGCCTTCAAATAATATCCCCTTCTTGCCGGGAATCGCACCTTCAAACTCCAGGAAGAGAGATTATTTCAAGGCATTAAAAAATGCGAGATTGCATTACATTTGTTTCATCTAGGGAGAATTAAATGTGTTCAATGACCGCTATCGGGTTGGGGAGGGTGGCAAAACGAAGATTAATTGTCGCAGTAGCGTCCCTCCTTCCAAGTGACATTAGTAAATGTTCCAGCTTCCTTTCTCATACAGGCTCTGTGGACTAGTGGACTTAGCAGTGTTGTTCTAGTCTAGAGTTCGCATGCTCGATTTCCAAGAAGGTAGGGAGATTATCTGAATAATAATAATAATAAAAATAATAATAATAATAATAATAATAATAATAATAATAATAATAATAATAATAATAATAATAATAATGATAATAATGATAATGATAATGATAATGATAATGATAGTAATAATAGTAATGATAATAATGATAATAATGATAATAATGATAATAATGATGATAATGATGATGATGATGATAATAATGATAATAATGATAAGTGTGATAATAATAATGATAATAATCATAATAATAATAAAAGAAGAAGAAGGATAATGATAATTTATGTTATAAAAGCGATTTTAATATTAAAAAAAAAATGTATGGTTCTTAATTGAAACTGGGAATCGTCGTTGTCACAAATCTTGTACACATTTTTGTGTTCATCCCAGAATGTAGTTATATGTTTGTTTGTTTGTTTGTTTGTTTTGTATTTTAGTAATGTATGTAATCAGCAAATTATTTTCATCATTACATGTGAATTATTGATTGTGTATTGCATTCCTGGTTCATTAAATGTGTACACTAATGTCAAAGTTAAATTTTAGATAATTCTCTCTCTCTCTATATATCTGTCTATCTTTCTATCTATCGCTTTGTGTGTGTGTGTGTGTGTGTGTGTGTGTGTGTGTGTGTGTGTGTGTGTGTGTGTGTGTGTGTGTGTGTGTGTGTGTGTGTGTGTAAATGTATCCTTATTTCCACGCATTTGCATCCGGGTTGTGCTCTATATATAAATACTTACACACCCTTGCCCACATCTCTTATTTTTCTTTTTCTTGTGATGATGCACTCCTTATGAAAAAAAAAAAAACCTGCTTCCTGTAAAACTGGTTTTCCCAAACTCCTCTGTGAGTTACCTTTAATCAACGATCTTCGATGTTGAGTGTAGATATAATGTATGACAATATCACCTCCTCTAATGCAATAAGCAATACCATTAAGTTTTTTACTATTTTGTAATGATTACTTTAGGTGTTAATACTCATCAACCTAATTATCCTTCTTAATCTCTCAGCAGAAGAATCTACAGCAAATTTGTAGGTGCTTTCAGTGAATGTGAGAGTTTAATATTTTAAAAGCAAATAAAACAAAGCGTTTATTTATTTATTTATTTTAGGTAAAACTAGAAAAGTGCAATCTAATAGAATTAGCTTAGGATGTAACTGAATATTTGCACTTTTGTGGCTGTTTTTTCTATCTAGTTCCACTCTCGAAAACTTTGTGAATAGTATGAAAGTTACTTATTTCATGACTCATAAGATTTCACATTGCATGTTTTTGACTGTAATACAGATCCTCTTAGAGAATTCGCTAATAAAGACTGTTATTTCTATTGGACAGTTTGAATCACTTTTCTCAATAGCTAATTCGCCAGCGAAAAACTTATCACGTTGTTTTGACCTCTTGAGGGTTTCTTGGTGCAAATTTAGGGATGGGTGGGATGACACGTCTCTGGAAGAGAGAAGGAACAAAGGAATATCAACGAGGAATGGTAGGACACACACTCAAACTTACACACACACAAACAAAGGCATATCAACGACAAATGGTAACACACACACACACACATTCGCATATATATAAAAGCAATCATTTTCTTTTTATGGGTTTTACTCCGGGACAGGTAAAAAAAAAAATACCCTCAACGAACCCGGGCACCAAGAAAAGATGAAGACAAAGAAAAAGTAGAAATTTACGGACAAGGCAGAAATAAAAGAATTATATTAAATAGTAAAAGGACAGGCTGAAAGAATAGTCAAAGTACTGAGGATCTTGAGTTGTGAAAGGATTAAGCCCTGACAAGACTATAGACCCTCTTTTTGAAGGAAGATACTTACAGAGACTTGCAGAGTCTGGAGGCGGATGGGAAAACGTAGTCACTGCACCGACCAATCCGCGAGCTACAAAACTCCACACAGTACCTGTGAGACGAGGCTGCTTGACGAGTGTTGCATGGCCTCGGAAGAGGGGTTGGGATTCAACTCGCCAACCCATCAGAACAGCAATAGAAAAAAGAAAGGGATGATAACTTGCGGAGAAGAGAAAGAGAATCAAGATTAAAATTATAGAAAGGTCTCTGATGAGTCTGATTGCCTTGGATCTAACTTTATCAAGGAGATCAGTATAAGATGAAGCACTTCAGATATACGAGCAATTCTCTGAAAAAGAAAGAAAGTAATGACGATAACGAGACAGAATTCCCGATTTGTTGGCTTAAATTTAAAAATTTGGATTATATGACTCCCCCATTCCCACTTGGGGGCTATCTTACAGCGGCCTCTAGTTACTTGGAAAAACACAATTAAGGTTACTATTTCTTTATTACTTCTGGATTGAGAAAACGTACGAAATTTATCAAATTAGGCTCAGTTTCTGTATTAATGAGGTTGAATACACAGAAGTCGAGAGAGAGAGAGAGAGAGAGAGAGAGAGAGAGAGAGAGAGAGAGAGAGAGACTTCCTCGGTATTCCACGGTTCCAGTTCCCATTAACGGAAGGGGAGTTGTCCCTTATTGGGTGTTTCTCATGGATTCCGGTTTGCCCGGAGAAGATACCATTTCGAGCAGCGGACAAACTCAAGGTCAAGCAATGACGTCACTGAAACGTCACATATGTGACGTCAAGGGTCCGCCCAGCAGGGCATATATATTAGGGTACCGCTGCTTTTGACATTAGTTTTACCTTCTTCATCGAGCATAGAACATGAAGGTTTGTATTTTTAAGTGCTAAAACCAAAGAGTTTTCTTCAAAATGTGATATGACGCCAGCTGTTTGATATCATAAGCTATTTTATGTATTTGAATAGAATAATACTGGCCAGAGTTATAAGGATTTCAATTTTGCTCTGTACCAAGAAGTTGCAAAATATATATTACTCTTAATTTTGTGAGTCAATTATGAATGACAAATAAGATCATCAATAATAGTTATACCAAGTTCCCGTTGAAATTTCTTATGAAGACAAACATATTTGACTCATTTGCCTCTCTCCCACTAGTTTGCAATACTACACGCTGTTCGCACTTAAAATTTTAAGTTTGCAAACCCAGAATTAATCGAGTATTAATCAACAGTACTAAATTAAAACTTTCATTTGGATAAATCTCATGGCGCTATTTCCCCTATTATCTACATGGAAGAAAATATCTACTAGGTTAGGTTAGTTTAGGTTAGGTTAGGTTAGGTTAGGTTAGGTTAGGTTAGGAAGTAGATTTATGACACGTAGATAACAAGCGAAAGTAGCACCATTTTTTCTCTCTATTTTTTCCATTAAATCTCAACTTAGAGGATAAATTTTATAGGTTTTCATATTAACACAACTAGACATATGGATTAGTAAAGATGTATAATAAGTCATTCTGTAGTTTGACAAATTTCCCTTCAGGTAAAAGGTAATCTTTAGAAGATCAGCTTAATTACAAACCACAACGAAAGTTTCAATTAAAATGCTACAAAATAATTCCAAGTTAAGCATATAAAAACTGTCTACTCCAGATTACAGTATATTCCCCCCTACTGGTGCTACTACTACTACTACTACTTCCTACTCTTACTGATATCATTTTTATAACAATTGCAGGTCATTGCCGTGTGTCACATTTTCCAGCTAACAGCATTAGCTGTATCTGCAGCAAAATTACCTCTTGCACCACTGAGTGGATCTACTCAGGGAGCAATACGATCACCAGGCAACCTTGCCTTCCAATCAGTCCCAGCGCCTCCATCCACATTATACGGAGCTCCACTAGAAGATTTTCCTGTTCCTTCCCAGTCACATATTGTTCAAACTCCAGCTCCACCAGTTCCAGAAATTAGTAGCATTTCGACTTTATACGAAGCCCCAGCTAAAGATCTTCCATCACCCATTGACACATCCTCATTAACTCAAAATCCAATTAGTTCTAAGCCAAGCCAGGGCATCTTTCCAGACGTAAGCCTAACTGTTCCAGTTCTACAACCAGCTAGCTTGCATCATCCAGCGATTGAGATACAAGTACCTGATATACCATCTACACTATATGAGCTTTCTTCTGAAAGCACACTTAAGCCCCTTGAGCAACCAAGCTATGTCCAGTCATCTGTGGGAACAATCACTGTACCTACCCAAACACAAACCTTTGTCCCAAATGTTGGTCTCACTCCTGCAATTCAACAACCTAGCTTGTTTGAAATACCAGTTGTTATTCCAATTCCCGGTGAGCCTTCAACCTTATACGAGCTCCCAGATCAGAGCTTTGCACTACCTTCAGAACCACATCCTGAAAGTCAGTCACCTGATGACGTATATCAACAGCAACCAGTTTCAATAAATACCTTTGGCATCCAAGAGCAAACACCTGGCATACCAACAGTAATTGATAGTCCACAAGCACCGCAACAACCATCCGGGCTCTATGAGGTACCACAAGAGGCCCAATCCACTTCCAATACAAACCCAGTTACTCTTATCAAACAAACTCCAGACACCTTTTCTCATGAAGTAGCGGTTCCACGTTTGCCAGGAGGTATTTATGAAACACCAACTGAAAATCATCCTTCTTCATCATATGAATCTGTCGGAGTTGAACACCAACCCACAGGAGTTCCAATCTTGTTCCCAGAACAAACATCATTCCCTAATCAATCTCCTATTGACCTCGTCCCAGTTCCAGCTTTTCCTTCTACACTTTATGAAACCCCAAGAGATTCATCTCTCATCCCAGTTCAGAATCCAGGAAAAGCAATCGATGTACAGTCATCACCATCAGAAAACACCTATTCAGCAATTCCAAACTCTCCTGTCAATGATGCTATCAAGGTATGTAAAGTAAATTATCTATTAAACTATCTATCTATCTATCTCTCTCTCTCTCTCTCTCTCTCTCTCTATATATATATATATATATATATATATATATATATATATATATATATATATATATATATATATATATATATATATATATAAATGGATATGGCTACGTAAGGAAATTAAGAGAAATTTTTGAGATCCATTGTACTTAGTACTTTCAAGTGTGTATGTATATATATATATATATATATATATATATATATATATATATATATATATATATATATATATATATATATATATATATATATATAGGTATATATATATGTATATATATGTGTATATATATATATCTATATATCTATATATATATATATATATATATATATATATATATATATATATATATATATATATATATATATATATATATATATATATATATTCCTGACATATTTTAGCTTTTGATATACCTGTTATGGAAAGTACTACGACTCAATATACGATTCCATTATAAAAAGGAGATAAATTTTGCCAAGGAAAGTACAGTGGGTTTTATGCAGTTGTGTCAGCCAACTAAAGAATTTATATACATTAGCATTAGAATTTTCCTTCTAATTTTTAATGATTAATTACAGGGAAGCGTGATGATGGGAATGCCTTACAACTTTCAATGGGGTGTTGAAGACGCGTCTGGAAATGCATACACACACCAAGAGACCAGTGATGGAAAACTAACAAGTGGTCAATATCGTGTCAGTTTACCAGATGGGCGAATACAGGTAGGTACTGATAATTATAACAAAATACACATAGTAACAGTAATCTTACTTTTTTAATACTGTTTCTTCTCATACGTCAATTATTTTCCTCAATTTCTTTTTGGAAACAATGACACAGAAACCATAAATTTTCTTTTTAAATCATACAAATCATAGAAGCATTATCCAAAATCATTCCATTACAACATAAAAACCCAAGGTAGCTCAACTGGGTAAATAATTCAGTAAAAATGGTACTTTGGACACCATGAATTAAAGGACTATTTAACTTACCAGCTCTAATACAGGAATATCTCCTTCAGGTTGTGACTTTTTACGACAATGGCAATGGTTTCCATGCCAAAGTCAACTACGAGTAAGGAATCATCTCCCAATTCGGTTGCTGTAATAAAAAGCAACTGTCAACCAAAGCTACCCACTGCCCATGATCTCTTATTACTGTTACAGTATAAGAAATCATTCTACTATTAAGGTCACTTTAAGGAAGCAGCTACAAGAATTTTGCACAGAAAATAGCTACAACAAATTTCTGCTCGCTACAAAACAGTAGGTGAGGAGGCAAGGATGGAAAGTGTATGTTGAAGCTCTGTCACCTTAATTCCTTTGTTAGAGTAATCATTTTGCAATATATCTTTTAATTATATTTAGACTAAAAACTCTGTGATATATGAGATTTGATGTCTTTGCATGAAATTCTGTTCATAATTGCTTTTCATTAGATGATGTTTACATTTCCTCTTGCTTCGGACATAGCATAAACACTTAGTATCAAAAGGAACTATTTTGTAAACTACAATCAATCTCTATGTATAGCATTTAAGGAGCAGGACTCCGCTGCTTTAGAGCAATACTGTATTTAACAATGTATATATCTTATGTCATACGTTCGCTATAATAAATTCTATAAGGTATTTTTTAGTTTCTATAGATTGTTATCCTTTACATATTTCTAAGGTTAATATAGTACAGTACTTGTAAAGTCATTACCATCCATAACTTCCATATGCTGAGGAGAAATAAAAGATAGCAACAGAAAAGTTAGATTTTACAAACACAACCTTTAAGAAAGTTGATTTCCTAATGCCTGCAAGAAAACAGATATTTCATATAAAAAAAAATTGAGCACTTGACCAGAGATAGTGTTCTCAGCAATTGGATCCCTTGAATGTTTTAAGAATTGAATATAGAGACAGGCCTCTTCTATGGACTGTCACTTTGAATTTTTAAAGAAGTCTGTGTGATCCTATGACTCCGCAAGCAAAACCATAACCATGGAAATCATTAGCTTCTAGCAGGGGAAACCCCTGCTGGAAAGGTCAAGGACGAGGGTCCAGACTAAGAATGATCCAAACCTCAAGCCCTTCAGGGGGATAAAGTTACTGCTAACTCAACGACTGTGAAGATGGATGAAGGTTGCAACAGATCTCTCAGCTCCAATCGTCTTGTCTCCTTGCCAATGATATCAGCTGAATGACTCATGCAGTATTGTGTGCTTTTTATAGTGCAATATCTAGAAAAATTTAAACGAACACAGAGGCACTTTACATGAACACACACATAAGCATCTTTGTTCTTTGGACCAGCAAAAATCCATGATAAAAAAGCGAACGAAAACCATCATTCTTGACCTTAAGGGATAGCTACAAAACCAAGAGAGATAGGGGAGTGGATAGCCGGAAATTCCTTTCTCAGTTTACAGCACTTAACAGAGGAAGGGAAAACCCTGTGCTTTGCACTTCCTATTCACAGTCTCTTTCCACTCATCCCCATACATATTATGTACACCTAATGCTCTTTTCAGCCCATCCAACCATCTTGTTCTAGGGTTTCTTCTTGGCATGACTACCACACTACTTACTTCTGCTCTAAACACTCTTGTTATGAGTCAGAGCTCCAATACATGAAAGATTAAGATATTTATAGGCATAAAATTACATAAGAAAAAAAAAGTTAAAAAAATAACCCACCAAGAGGTTAATGGTACATCCACATATAAACCCAGAACTTTAAGTTATTACTATTATTTTCTTTAGTGTATATATATATATATATATATATATATATATATATATATATATATATATATATTATATATATATATATATATATATATATATATATATATATATATATATATATATATATATATATATATATATATATATATATATATATATATAATAATAATAATAATAATAATAATATTTCTTTATTTATCTACCTTGGCTGTTTCCCCCTTTAATAATGATAATAATAATAATAATAATAATAATAATAATAATAATAATAATAATAATAATAATAATAATAATAATAATAATAATAATAATAATAATAATAATAACAAAATGGACAGGATATCGAGATCGAAAAAAAATATTAAAACTAATAGTTACGGAGTCAGTCAATTCATCTCCAAGACAGGAAGGATCTACAACCAGGAATATGATCTGAATAATGTCTGAGAGACTAGGACATTTTATGGAGAGAAAAAATAACTCTTAAATAGCATTAGTGACTGAATTGTATCTTAAGATGACTAATATTTACATGACCTCTGTGGATATTAGTAACTATCTCAGTTGCTGTCTTACATTATATCACAAATTTGCGTAGTATATCAATACCACACATATCCATGCAACTTGCAATAGCAGATTAAATGGGATAAGGGAATAAAGCGATAGAAATCCCATCTATATTAATTTTTTTTTCTACATAATAGTTGATGGAACGGGTGAGCAAGGGCCTTCACCCTCTCTTAGCTTGTGACAAACCTGGTGGTTTCTGCAGAATACCAATTCATATCAAAACCAATAAAATCTACATAACTGTAACCAATGTAATAAATTCTTTAACATTAAAAGACTACTTCATCCCATCCTGATAGTACTTAACTTATACTTGGCTAGATTTATATTTTTCCTCTATTCTATTGGGATAATAATATAA
>JAXCGZ010022939.1:32500-88734 GCA_037179515.1 Halocaridina rubra
TATATATATATATATATATATATATATATATATATATATATATATATATATATATATATATATATATATATATATATATATACCATTTCATATGTCACAATTTGAATGGGATGGACCCGGACATGATGAAGGTGGGGGATTTGGGCTGGTTGCACTTTCTAAAGTTTCCCAATGGGATCGAAGCCGCTTTAGCCGCTTCTTGACATGTGCACTTTACCGCTGCTTTATGATTATACAGTGTTTTGAGTTACGTCATTTATATCAATGCAATCAATATATTACATCCAAGAAAAAAAATAACAGAGTAAATGGCCTTATAATAGGCTCTTTTGCATACATCATCTCAATGATTATCTTCAATCTCTATTCATGAACCTGAAAAATATACTCATATATTGCTAGATGATTTTTTTTTACAATATTTTATGATGATTTCTGCAACTAAATGAAAAATTCCACTGTATTAATATTGTCATACTAAGCATTTTTTTTTTTACATCAAGCAGACTTGAATGAATTATAATGCTCTTTGCAGTTAAAACTAAAAGTCACGATACTTTTTACTTTTAGGCCGCTTTCACACCAAAGTGGCACGTCACACGTGGCATGCCACGTGACATTCTAGTTGAAAACGAACATCTGGACATATATGAAACCTTTCACACAGAAATGGCGTGACAAGTCCCATGTGCCACATGTAACTTTCGACGCAAGTCTCATGTGGCACATGGGTCGTGTCACGCCACTTCTGTGTGAATGGTTTCGTATATTTCCGGATGTCCGTTTTCAATTGGCTTGCCACGTGGAGTGCCACGCGCGACGTGCCACTTTGGTGTCAAAGCTGTTCTATGTCACTATTAATCTCCATTCGAATTTAATTTTACATTATTTTACAAAGGTTCTCCTTTAACGTGTGAGTTGAATTTCAAGTAATATTTTGATAAAAGATTAATTCATTATTATCAACTTGTTAAGATTTTTTTTAATCACCAGCAAGTGCAAATTGAATGTTACAATGTTTAACATCTTGTATCCTTTTCCTAAACTCAACAAGGGTGTAGCTGTGCTTTGTCCATTCTTTTTCCATTTCCAGCTTAACTATTCCTCTCGAAGTAGATAAAGTCCTGAAAGTAAAAGAATCATCTGTTAATACAGTATATTCTCCTTTTATATTCAATAGAATGTAAATCTACAGTATCTCTATTTGAAATTTAAAACTCGCATTCAATAGCAAAGAAATGTTCTTTTTATTGTTAAATCCCAATGAGATAAAGAGATTCGTAGTTTCTAGAGTCTCCTTCAATCCCGTCAAATCTCTCTGCGGTGAAGGAAGAGCCAATCCGCTATCAATTTACTCTCAGTAAGAGACAGTACAGTACCAGCCACGCGCACACGTTGGTAATTCGTATTACAGTTTCTGAGGGCGATAAAATTAATGGTTTATAGGGGGTATAGGTCCTAGATCACGGCGATTTCAGAAAGCCAAGTCTACATTATGAGTAGCAATCATTGCCGTTGAGGGGTCTTTGTTGAGAATAGAACTGTCAGGTAATTTAAGATTGTCCTGTCTGTAATCCTGACGAGGCTCTGCTCTTCAGAAAAGATGGATAAAATGTTGAAAAGTAGGTCTCTTTCTGCTTTGTTAATGATTTCCTTGTGGCATTCAAGATGGAGACTACCTTCACATGGAAGGAGGAATGTCATAACATCCTCAATATCAGATGTGAAAGAACAGGAGGAATACTAAAATGCATTTTGAGGATATTGGCAGTACCCTCTAAGATAGAACTAGCTTTTCCAAAGCTTCGCAACAGGCTGCCAATTTCCAACGTTCCCATCCCTTTTTGGACCAACAAGTGTCTTTCATCCCTGCTCACGTAATGAATTAATGAGATATTTCTGAAACTTCTTAAGAGGAAAATAAGTGTAGATCGACCTCCAGCAATTGCTTCTGCTGCATTCGTATTTTTGGCATTGCTCGACAGAAGACTCTGTCACAGCTTCCTGTATTTTACTGTGGCATAGCAAGTCTACCCCGGAGGTCTTGAATCAGTTCCATGACTTCCTTGAAGGTTACCTGGATGAGTGACCATTCTAGCAGGAGGGATCTTCTGCTGGACAGACCATGCTAAAGGATGTTTATTACTCATTCAGTTTGATATAATAAATCCTAAAAGTGGGCAACGGCTTAGGGTGAAAATGATTGGCTAAATATCTCCTGTCACTTATATCCAATCTGGCCAAAATTGGGGGTTGGGATGGAGGGCAGCAAGGGGGCATTAATAAAGTGTATATTTTCTACCAATATTTGTTTCTTGCTCACTGCAGTTTCTTTCAGGTTAGCATTTGCCTTGCATTTGCTATTACGTTTGAAGTACAGAGGCAATGTAAATTTTTAATTAGAAATTTTACCTTCGTAATAGGCCAATGAAAACGCAAACATATGCATGACATGACAAAAATTGCTAAAACGAATGCCACTCGTAAACAAGCTCATCCTCTATACATAGTCTTGGCTTTAGCACAACACTGAACTAAGCATCTTAATTAGTCATATTATTCATTACCATAATATTGGTCTAAGCAAAACATATTATGCAATATATCAAAGTAAAATAAGGCGAGAGGCTACTTTTTAATGCAGAAATTAACTTCCCTGATAACCTGTGGCATAACTAAAACGTCTTTTTCACAACTAAAACAAACAATTTTGTTTGTTTGCTTAGTAATAGCAACAAAACATGAATCGTTTTTTTTTCTGAAGTTTTATTGAGCCGGGGCCTACACCCCCCATCGCCCGTAATGCCTCTACAACGTATCAACAACATGAAGCTATGGCCGGAACTATTCATTTTGTTAGTGCTCTATTTTAGAACGGTTACGCCAAGGAAGCATGGAGACAACCAGAAAAACTATTATTGTTATTATTATTATTATTATACTATTAATATTATTATTATTATTATCATTATTATTATTATTATTATTATTATTATTATTATTATTATTATCTTTATTATTATTATTATTATTATTATTATTATTATTATTGTTATTATTATTATTATTATTATTATTATTATTATTATTATTATTATTATTATTATTATTATTATTATTATTATTGTCTTTATTATTATTATTATTATTATCATTATCAATATTATTATTATTATTATTATTATTATTATTATTATTATTATTATTATTATTATTATTATTATTATTATTATTATTATTATTATTATTATTATTATTATTATTATTATTATTATTATTATTATTATTATTATTTTTATTATTATTATTATCATTATTATTATTATTATTATTATTATTATTATTATTATTATTATTATTATTATCACTGATACTGTTTTTGAATGCGTAGCTTATATTTCAATAAGGATAATGCTTTTTACTTTAAAACATTTTTTTTTTCCCACTTTGGAATGACAAGCGTATATATATACTAATTCGTTAATCTTTCTTTGATAAACGCTTGGATATCATAAATATTTGTTTTTAACTTGACAAAATATCCCATAGCAAGCTCAGTAATAATGACTGATTGAAGCAGAAAATAAAAGTTTCTTACAATCAAGAAAGCTGCACCAAGCATGAGAGCTTTTGAGCGGACATCCATATCCCTGTCGAAGGAAACACAGAAATTATCCGCATCCGTACAGCACTCCGTACAACAGCCTTTCCAAGTGCGGCGTATATCTCCTCTTTTGCCATCTTTTCCAATTACCTGTAACAATTAAATGGTGTTGGATTTTGTATAGAGTGAGATAATTTATTTTTTTATTTAGAAGTTTGGGTGTCCGTACATTCAGGTCTTTTTTATTCTGTCTTTATAGACCTGCTTCTTTAAGTATTAAGTTTTAAGTTTAATCAGGAATGGATAGTAATAAAATGGGTTTATTTCTCATATTTCCAGTTACACGATTATTTTTGTTTTATTTAGATTCTCCGCCCACGAATGGGTGGAACGGGTCATGGAGGACCCATAGGGCGGTCGCCAGCCGGCACAGGCCCCAACCCCCCACTGTGGTGCCCAGCCACAGCAGCAACCTCCCTAGTAAACAGCTTAAACTCTCTTGCCTGGACTAGGCGTGAACGTGCGATCCCTCGACCTCGCGAATGCAAGGCCAGCACATTACCACTGTACTAGCCAGGAGGCTTACACGATCATATTGAGAGTTTATCAACATACTGAAATAATGCGGTTTCGCTGTATTATTTATATTTTGGATGCGAGTGAAGAGGTTGCATAAAACAAAGGAGGGACATGACAGCAGTCTCGAATATGTATCTTACAACTCTGCACATAATCTCTTGGGAGTGAGAAAGTGGATTTCTGCGGAGGGCCAGAGAAAAATTACTTTATATTTTCACTCCAAGCAGCCTTGTCACACAGGTACTGTATGGAGATTTGTAGTTCCGTAGATTGGCCGGTGTAGTGACTGCTTCTTTTCTTCTACTTCCAGACTTTGGTACTCTATTCCCCCTTCTGTCTTCCCTAACACATATGACTTTTCTTTCATAAAAAGAAAAACTGAGTTATCATCATTTTAAGACCTAATTTTTTTATATTTCTAGGTTTCCATTTGTTTGACTATTCATTTAACCTGTCCTTTTCTTATTCTTTATCATTCTCTAATTTCTCCCTTATCCTAAAGCCCCTGTTTTTTCCTTCATATGTTTTCTTGGTGCCCGGGTCCAATGACGACAAATTTCGTTGCCCGTCCTGGGGTCACACTCATTAAAAAAAAATCTGGTCATCCACGCAGGCATCAATACTTACTCCGCTTCTTCTTTAGTTTATTGGCAGCACCTCTCATATTTATATGGGCCGCTGTCTCTCATATGGATTGAAAACAGTTGCTGCTAAGGAGATTTAGCTTTGTTTTATTTTTTTTTTTTAATATCTCCATTTACTAGACCTTGGACTCGTCACTCAGATGTCCAGGTTTGCCTCTGCACTCACAGTTTCTCATGGGGAATATATATATATATATATATATATATATATATATATATATATATATATATATATATATATATATATATATATATATATATATGTGTGTGACTCTATCATAACCATGAAGGAATTTAAAGACTGTCACCATATCCCCCCTTACTCTTCTAGCTTCGAGTGATGGTAAGTCTAATTCCCTCAGCCTCTCATCATAACTGAGATTGCGTATTTCTGGCACCAGTTTCGTGGCATGTCTTTGAACTTTTTCAAGCTTAGCTATGTGCTTTTTCAAGTGCGGATTCCAAAAGGGGGCTGCATATTCGAGTTTTGGCTTCACATAGGTTACATAAATATTTCTGAACATTTCCTTGTCCATGTGCCTGAAGGCTACCCTTACATTTGATAAGAATGCATATGCTGCCCTTACTATGCCATTTATATGTATTTCTGGAGACAAATCTGCCAGTATGTTTACTCCTAGGTCTCTCTCATTTTCTGTCTCTTGAAGTTGTACTCCAGCCACCGAGTAGTCAAGCTTGGGCCTTCTTGCACTTGTACCCATTCTCATTACCTTACATTTTGAAGTATTGAATTTCATTAGCCACTTTTCTGACCACTCATGCAGATTATTTAGATCCTCCTGAAGTTCTCTACCATTGTTCTCGTTTTTTACTTTCTTCACAATCTTTGCATCATCTGCAAACATATTCATGAATGAATTTACAGACTCTGTGTGTGTGTGTGTGTGTGTGTGTGTGTGTGTGTGTGTGTGTGTGTGTGTGTGTGTGTGTGTGTGTGTGTGTGTGTGTGCGTGTGTGTGTGTGTGTGTGTGTAATTTGTACAAATACAGGAATCATATTAAATGCCATTTAACTTACATCAAACACCACATCACTACCACAGCTACAAGGCCAGCATGGTGCCTTTATTTTGAAAGCCGTGTCGCCAGACGAATCCTTGATTGTGTAAGTTGTGCACAGAGGTAAGCAGAAGTTCCACTCCTGGTGCATTGTTCCCAACAGCTGACCGCTTGCAGTTATTTCCATTGTCTAAAGATAAACAGGTGAAACCAAGCATTGGATAAAAGACAGATTGCGTGATCGGAAAATGTTCTTATCCATATTAATTGAGCTTAGCACCGATCACATATTTTCAAATATACTCATATATGGACTGTCCTCTATATTTTCAAGCTTTAAGGATAAATATATATATATATATATATATATATATATATATATATATATATATATATATATATATATATATATATATATATATATATATATATATATATATATATATATATATATATATATATATATATATATATATATATATATATATATATATATATATATATATATATATATATATATATATATATATATATATATATATATATATATATATATATATATATATATATATATATATATATATATATATATATATATATATATATATATATATATATATATATATATATATATATATATATATATATATATATATATATATGTTGTGTGTATTAAACCTAATTGTGTTTACAGGCAAGAGCACTATGCTCGTAATTCCCCGTCTGTGATCTGTTCTAACTTTACGTTCAATGATACTTCTCATATTTGTCCTTAGAACTATGAATCCAGTTTGCGTTACCTACATCCTCGCTAAGCGAATTCCAGTTAACGAATAAAAAAAATACTAATGTACACACTTCTTACGAAGTATATGTGTGTGTGTGTGTGTGTGCGTGTGTTTGAGCATGTAATGTACTTGGCAGTAATAATATTAATAACACATTTCTCCGTGAAAAACGTGAACATCAGGGGAACAGGAACTTGCCTCGATTGCTATTTATTCATGCTTTATTTGCCGAGTACGCTATTACGATAGATAAAAATCCGCACTGATATTCACATTCCCTTCATTCTTGCTTATGCCGCAGGTGGATCTTGTTTCCATTTCTACGTATGGCAGCAAGTGGCCAACAACGCAGGTTCGGCTCCCCTGACGTGCAGGTTTATATATGGAGGTGGGAATATTGCGTTATGATACGCAGTTTGTATATGTTTTAGTAGCGTAGTCGCTATAATGCTTGTTGGAACAAGTGGACACTAACACAGGTTCCGTTCCCCTGAATTTTTCAGAAGTTTTTCTTAAGTGAGAGTGTGTTACTTATATCATGATTTCATTATGATCATGTACATACTAAAATCATCCATTCGCAACTGTAAAAGGTTGCCATAAGAATGAAGGAAAACTGCTTGTAAGTAGTGGGTGCGCTAGAATATGCAGATTTATTTTTCTGTTGTGGTATAGTTGGTATAATGATTGCATAAGAAGAATTAATGTTCAAGATAATTTTCGAAGAAAAGCGTGTTTTAAATATATATATATATATATATATATATATATATATATATATATATATATATATATATATATATGTGTATATATCTATATACATATATATATAGATATATATATCTATATATATCTATATATATATATATATATATATATATATATATATATATATATATATATATATATATATATATATATATATATATATATATATTATATATATATCAAGAAGCTGAAATTTATAACAAGAATAGGTGGATATGTATTGGAGTGAATAAAAACGTACTTAGTATGAAGGGAATAGAGGGTAAAGAGTAAGACGAGTGTTGGACTGGAGAAAAGTAAGCAGTTGGGATCTACAGGGATTAATTTTAGGGCTAATTCTGTGTGTGTGTGTGTGTGTGTGTGTGTGTGTGTGTGTGTGTGTGTGTGTGTGTGTGTGTGTGTGTGTGTGTGTGTGTGTGTGTGTGTGTGTGATTACCTAAGTGTGATTACCTAATTGTGTTTACGGGAAAGAGACCAAAGCTCGTGTCGTCCCGTCGCCTGATCGCTGCCATGTGATACGTAGTGATGCTGATCGTGCCTGTCCGTAAAACGATGGATTGAGATAGCATGAACTACCGCCTCGCTTAGCCAATGCCAATGATCAACTACGCTGACACTGAAAAAGTATGACCTGCTGAAGTCTGTAAAAGACATGAACAAAGGTGCAGAACTTTATGAAGACCAAAATATTCCGTGTGAGTGGTCAAAAAAGTGGCTGATGAAATTCACTCCTTCAAAATGTAAGGTAATGAGAATATTCAAGAGTGGAAGAAGCCCAAGTTATGGTGCTCCATAAAGGTGTCGAGCTACAAGAGACAGAATGAAAGAGATGTTTCAGTCAGCATACTGGCAGGTGTGTCTCCGCACATGCATTTCAATGCATATAAAAGGCAGAACGTGCTTTCTTAGCAAACGTAAAGTAGCCTTCAGGCTCATGGGAAAGGGAATCCTCAGAAATATTTATGTGAATTATGTGAGACCTAAGCTTGAATATGCAGCACCCATATAGAATCCGCACCCACAGAAACATATTATATAAACTGGCGACAGCTCAAAAACATGCCACAAAGCTTGTGACGAAAATATGCAATCTCCTTTATTAGGATAGGCTTTGGGAGTTAGAAATGCTATCACCTGAAGCTAGAAGGAAGAGGGGGGATATGCTGACGGGTTTTAAATTCCTTCTTGGTTCTGATAGAGTAGACAGGAGCGATATTTTTGACATGGGTGGTTCTAGAACTAGAACTTCTAGTTTGAACCTACTTAGGAAAACGTCTTTGCATGATATAAGGAAGTACTTTTTAGTTTTAGAATAGTTGATGATTGGAATTATTTAAGAGAAGAAATAGTAAATGCTACATGCATCCGTAGTTTTAAGGACAAATATGATATACGTCACAGATAGAAAAATATGAAATGGATTAGGATACGGGAAAATACAAGCATTGGGCTCATACAAGCACAGTGGCTGCAGTCCCCCTTGTAAGGGGATAGCCGAGTCAAAACACACATTCACCAGAAGCTAATATACCTCCATCACGCATTAGTTCCTAAGTGATACAGGACTGCCTCATTTACTTCCCACTACCTTGCTTAGATCATCCCAATGGTAAATGGATAATATATTTTGCTGTGTGATCTGACAGCTGTAACTTATTTTTAGTATATATCATGGTAACCCTCACCACTCCCACCTGTCCCATTTTAATGTGCTAGCTAGATGTAAGAAATCCATTTGGCCCGCTTTACCTTTGCACAATCTTATTCCTACCTCTTGCACTCTCAACTTCCCTGCTTCACTGACATACAACGTACATCTAATGCTTTTTTCACCCCATTCATCCATCCCATTCTAGGTCTTTCTTTCGGCCTTGCTCCAATTACCTCTTCTTTCCACATTATCTGTGCTAGTCTTTCATCATTCATTCTCTCCATACGATTAACCCATCTCAACACTCTCTGATTAAACTTATCCGACAGGCTTCTTTTAACACCACTTTTTGGCCTCACCGCCTCATTTCTCGCTCTATCTATATTAGTTGCACCTATCTTATCTCTCAAACACCTCTCCGTTATTTTCAATATATTCTCTTCAATATCTCTAGCATTCCAAGTCTCTGCTCCATATAACGTTTTCGATAAATCACTCCTTCATACAATATTTTCTTTGAATTCATTCCTAAATACTTATATTTCATCACACTTCTCATGCCATTTAGACATTTACTTTCTTCCTTCGCTGTATGGCTTACCTCCGCATCCACTCGTTTATTCACCTTCACATGTGACTCCAAATACTTAAAACTTTAAACTTCCTCAAGCATAAATCCATTCACTTCTATATTTAATCTACCAACAGTAACCCTCCTCGTACATCTCATGACTACTTTTACCTACATGCACCCACAATTTCTCTCTCTCTCTCTCTCTCTCTCTCTCTCTCTCTCTCTCTCTATATATATATATATATATATATATATATATATATATATATATATATATATATATATATATATATGTGTGTGTGTGTGTGTGTGTGTGTGTGTATGTATATGTATATATATATATATATATATATATATATATATATATATATATATATATATATATATATATATATATATATATATAAACCTGCTCATTAGGGGAGCAGAACCTGCGTTGTTGACCACTTGTTCCATACATAGAAAAGAAAACAAGATCCACCTGCAATATAAGCAAGAATGAAGGGAGTGTGCTTATCAGTGCGGATTTTTTTCTATCCTAATAGCGTACTCGGCAAAATAATAGCATGAATAAGTAGCAATCGAGGTAGGTTCTGTTCCCCTGATGTCCATGTTTTTCACGGATAAAAGTGTTATTAATATCATTACTGTCAATTATATACATGCTCAAACACACACACACATACACAAAGACATGCACTCACACCCACACATCTATATAGTTATCAGTTTCTTTTTATTTGTGACTGTACACACACACACATACACATCTATAAAGTTATCAATTTTTCTCAATTATGATCGTGAAGTAATTCACACTGGCTAGCTATAGAGCGTGTCATACCTGATTGAAGCATGGACAACAGCAGGAGCTGAATCTGAAAGGTCTGATCAGTCGAATTACTTCAATTCCATTATTGTCGATGAATGGCATCTCAAAAGATCTGATATTGGCACAACACTGACGTTCACAACACTCGCTGACCTCAGTAGCTGACATGAATTCCTGTCCCATAGAATTCTTCAAGATGTACCTGTTTTGGGCTTCACAACCACTAAGAACTGCAAGAAAAGACCTTTGGACATTAATTTTAGGAACTTACTCACTCCATACACAAGTCTGACATCATCGTACAACGGAGATACATGTGAATACATTACCGATGTTAAATAAAAAATTTTGTGACTGACTCTTTTTATCACTTATCTGGTTTCAGACTTGAGAGTTCTTTTTTTCTCTTCAGTTTTTTGTTACTTGGTAGCTTAGGTATTATGGTCTCATTGCCTGTATTTCTTGTCGATGGTAACGTACTATACATCTGCTGGTTAGTGGAGTTCTCTGGTAATTTGTAACTATTGTCATTTTTCATAAACAGTATATAATCGTCGTATACATTTGCCACAATTGTCTGATCATAGCATTTTTTTTTCTTTTTAATTTGATTTGAAACTTTTTCTGAACAATTGAATAAGAAAAATGTTGCTGTATTTTCAGGCTGGATTTTAACTTGTACCAACAGATTGTCCAAGTTCAAATTAGTTTTTTTTTTATTGGATTGTTTAGACTGCCAGATCTAAGCTTGGACGCAAAGTGCATATCTTAGTATACGTAACCAATATATTTATTGGTCTCATAATTATTTGAGATTTTAACGGAATAAAAGATATATGTACAGGTTTGTTGTTGCCATTTTATTCAGCTACAAAATAAGCTTTCAATTTTGTAATAAATCTATGACTTAGCACTTGCAGAACAATGAAAAAATGCCATGTGTGTACTCATTATGCCACTGGGTTTAAAGGGACTAGAAGACGACAGATGTTCCCAGCTGCCCTTTCTACGACCTCTGTCATGAGTATGTCATTCTTTATTCGCAGCGGAAAGAGAATGCTATTTTTCCGGTTTTACGTCGCGGACTCCCCTTCCTACCAAGGGCTAGGACGGTTGCCTTCTGGCGAAAGACTTGTTTTGGCAGATGTAATCGTTACCCTGAGTGCATGCCCTTGCTAACCTAATAGAAAGAAACGGGCAGAGGACACTCTAGTTATAAAACTTCATACGAGATATTTGTTATACAGCACTTACCTTCACAAACCGAAACGAACTGCTGAATAAGAATTTGATCTAGTTGGGCAAGATATTCAAGTCCATGTGGAACGTTGGGCATCAGTTGCATCCCAAATCCTCCTCCCATAGGTTGCTGAGTTATGACCTCCATGTTCAAGGGATTTCGTTACACCTTTTTTTTTTTTTTTTTTTTATTTAAAGTTATTCAGTGTTGAACTGGGGCAGGTTTTATGCTTGTGGACGAGTCAGACTTTTTAGGATATTATTTATCTTGCATTGATGTTTGACCTGCAAATAACCAGACAAAAAAATCTTCGTTGTAAAGAGAGAGAATTGTCTTTGTTTGAGGTACTCTATAACAATGAAAGTTCGCAACATGACAAGAATTATAGATCTTTGACGAAAGAGCATTTATAGTTTATAAAATCTATTAGTGTTTAACATTTCAGTTATTGATATAGACACATCAAAAATCGAAATAGATTTCTTGATAATAGATCGTTGATATAATCTTAATAATTACAACAACAAAAACCTTAATCCTAGAATTCTAATAATGGACATTTCAGTCTGCGGCGAGAGTCATACATAAAATAATCCTAGTCTTCACTCATTGATACTTTCAAATTATAATTTTTATGAAATGTTACAAAGAATTTTTTTAATTCTGATTATGTCGAGTGTTTTTTTTTTATTTGTATGCTTTCATCGTGTATGTATGCATCATATATATTGCTGTATGTTTTCCATATCTCTCTTAATTCTTATCAATATTATTTCTAGGAGGAGGTAGCTAGGAATCATTCCTCCGTGGTCCCCTGTATGTAGTAAGAGTCGACTAAGTGGAGCTTGATAAAGGGACTCGAAATCTCAACCTTTATATTCCCCCCCCCCCAAAGAAACAAGTTTTTTATTTATTTTGCTGTGACTTAGCCACCCCACTTATAAGGGGATTTGGGCTTTTGTATATCATAATATACAATATAAGAACTCCCAGATAAATGTTTAGTGAATCATATAAATGTAAGCTTCTAAAATTCATTAGGAATGTAAATATTACCCCCTCTCTCTCTCTCTCTCTCTCTCTCTCTCTCTCTCTCTCTCTCTCTCTCTCTCTCTCTCTCTCTCTCTCTCTCATACACAAAAAATGCACTTTTTCGTAATCCTGTTGTCCCGTCTTGTTTGTGCAAGTCTGTAATGATAGAATAAGCAACGTGAAATCAGTGAGTGCTAATTATTAATACGTAGTAACAATGTCATGACTCCAGCAGTAACATCCTACTATATCTTCTTCTTCTTCTAGACATTCTTATTCATGATCTGGGTCGCTCACGGTTATTGTTAATGACCCATTTCAATTCCAGAACACTTGGAAAAGATGCAGTAAAAATTCTACTGCATGATAAAGAAAAACTTAAAGAGAAGAACGAGCGTGTTACTCATGACAGAAGCGAGATAAAATAAAACCTGATTAGATAAATCCAGCTTGTTCCACTTAAGGTCGCTTGTACTATAACGCTAGAAATAATAATGTCTAGTGGTATTAGAGCTATTGTTCATCTTCAGTCGTTTTGTTATTATTATCATTATTATTATTATTATTATTATTATTATTATTATTATTATTATTATTATTATTATTATTATTATAATTATTATTATTATTATTATTATTATTATTATTATTATTATTGTTATTATTATTATTATCATTATTATTATTATTATTATTATTATTATTATTATTATTATAATTATCATTATTATTATTATTATTATTATTATTATTATTATTATTATTATTATTATTATTATTATTATTATCATTATTATATAGTAGTAGTAGTAGTAGTAGTAGTAGTAGTAGTAGTAGTAGTAGTAGTAGTAGTAGTAGTAGTATTGTTATCATTATTATTATTATTATTATTGCTATCATTATTATTATTATTTTTATTATTATTGTTGCTATTATTGCTTATCGACTGACCCCACCTGGTAATTAAGATTTATCACTTAAAACGTTTTAATTTCCCTTTAGGGACAGGTCTTTTCTTCTTCTTTTAAAATGTTCTTATTTGTTGGCAGTATCTCTTGGCTTTGTACTTTGAGAAAGTGACCAGATAGGGTCACGATATTAATAAGAACTTCAAATATTTTTTAGTTGTTTTCTTTAATGAGCCTTTTCATGCCATTTTAGACTGTATGGTAACAGTTCAGTGTTGTTATATAAATATAGAAATATAGAAATATATATATATATATATATATATATATATATATATATATATATATATATATATATATATATATATATATATATATATATATATATATATATAACTGTTACCATAGAGTTTAAAATGGTAGAAAAATGCCCCTTAAATAGAACAACGAAAAAATATTTGAAATACTTATTAATTTCGTATCCTTATCTGGTCACCTTCTCAATGTGCAATGCCATGATATACAGCTAGCAAACAAGAGCAAATGAAAAGAGGAAGATAAAATCTGTCACTCAAGGGAATTTAAAAGGGATTTATTTATATAAATATTAATTACCCGTCTGGGTCAGTCAATAATCCCCACGCACTGGCCACAAAAGAAAAAGGAAAAAAAATAATAACAATTATAATAATAATCTTGTTTGCTGTCTGTATTTTTTGGCATTGAACTTTGAGAAGGTAACCAGATAAGGTCACGAAATTAATCAGTACTTCAAATACTTTTTCATTGTTTTCTTTAATGGGCACTTTCCTACCATATATATATATATATATATATATATATATATATATATATATATATATATATATATATATATATGTATATATATATATATATATATATATATATATATATATATATATATATATATATATATATATATATATATATATATATATATATAAAATATTGTTGTGGCTGGTGCTGTTGTTGTTGTTATTATTATTATTATACTCCTTTTTTTGTATAATCTTAACTTTCTTTAGAAACTTAATTGCTACGATTTCTTTAATATTATATTCATTCTTTTTTATTTTGCCATTGAACTGATTTTGTTATTACTTTAACTAATAGTTTCATTATTTCCCTTTTTATTATTTTTTTATACTCCATTTCCGATTTATTTTCAATAGTATTTATTAATTTATTTGAATAGTTTCTAATTCTTGCTTGTTCTATTTCTATTTGATTCTATTCTTGTTACATCTGTTGTTTAAATTTGATTGTTATTAAATTGATGTGAATTTTACTTTAGATGTTCTGATAATATCTAGAAATCTGATTAAAAATCTTACTTAGGGATTAACTTATTCCAGGGTTTCTTTCATCCAGTCAGTTTATCTTTTAATATATTTTTTGTTCAGTAAGGACTTGATATGTTATACTATAATTTAGTTTTAATCCCCCTGCTTTCTGGGGTCATAGTGTATATATCACTCTTACGGTCAGTATTCTCTTTCAGACTCACTCGTGCTTAGAAAGGTGTCTAATTACGACTCGAAATATAGTGACACTTTTCATATATTGCTTAACTGATCTTACCACTTGATGCTGTATTTAAACAATTCTCTCTACTTACATATATATATATATATATATATATATATATATATATATATATATATATATATATATATATATATATATATATATATATATATATATATTTATGTATATATATATATATATATATATATATATATATATATATATATATATATATATATATATATATATATATACATATATATATATATATATATATATATATATATATATATATATATATATATATATATATATATATATATATATATATATATATATATATATATATATATATATATATATATATATATATATATATATATATATATATATATATATATATATATATATATATATATATATGAGCCATTTTTCCCTTATAAGGGGAGTCGCTAAGTGAAGGAAAAATACTCTGATTCATTGGAAAAAGAAAATGTAGAGAGGATTCTCGGTCCCCTCCCTCCGCCCCATTTAGTCAACTCTTTCGACACCCAGGGGAACACAGAGGAAGTATTCTAGCACCCCTCGGGGATATATATATGTATATATATATATATATATATATATATATATATATATATATATATATATATATATATATATATATATATATATATATATATATATATATATATATATGTATATGTATATATATATATATATATATATATATATATATATATATATATATATATATATATATATATATATATATATATATATATATATATATATATATATATATATATATATATATATATTATATATATATATATATATATATATATATATATATATATATATATATATATATATATATATATATATATATATATATATATATATATATGTATGTATATATATATATATATATATATATATATATATATATATATATATATATATATATATATATATATATATATATATATATATATATATATGTATATATATATATATATATATATATATATATATATATATATATATATATATATATATATATATATATATATATATATATATATATATATATATATATATATATATATATATATATATATATATATATATATATATATATATATATATATATATATATATATATATATATATATATATATATATATATATATATATATATATATTTATATATATATATATATATATATATATATATATATATATATATATATATATATATATATATATATATATATATATATATATATATATATATATATATATATATATATATATATATATATATAAAACCAAATAAGCACATTACATATGTAAAAACATGAATCATAATTTGCCCCGACCGGGACTTGAACCTAGGACTTATAATCACTAAGTCAAGGTGCTAACAACTACACACCACAGAAGTTAAAAGGAATCCAACCTTATAGCTTATATCTGCTATACTTAGGAATGAACGCATTCTATCTGAATGCCACTGTGTTCATATTACAGATTCCCCAACCTCACTCGTGGCTTCATTTTCGCATTTAATTCAATTCCCAATCTAATTCTGGCTATGCAGTAACCATATAAGCACATTACATATGTGAAAACATGAATCATTTTTTGCCCCGACCGGGACTTGAACCTAGGACTTATAATTACTAAGTCAAGGCGCTAACAACTACACACCACAGAAGGTTAAAAGGAAGCCAACCTTATAGCTTATATCTTCTATACTTAGGAATGAACGCATTCTATCTGAATGTCACTATGTTTATATTACAGATTCCCCAACCTCACTCGTGGCTTCATTTTCGCATTTAATTCCATTCCAAATCTCATTCGGGCTATGCAATAACCAAATAAGCACACTCCATATGTGAAAACATGAATCATTTTTTGCCCCGACCGGGACTTGAATCTAGGACTTATAATTACTAAGTCAAGGCGCTTCCAACTACACACCACAGATGGTTAAAAGGAAGCCAACCTTATAGCTTATATCTGCTATACTTAGGAATGAACGCATTCTATCTGAATGCCACTATGTTCATATTACAGATTCCCCAATCTCACTCGTGGCTTCATTTTCGCATTTAATTCCATTCCCAATCTCATTCTGGCTATGCAATAACCAAATAAGCACATTACATATGTGAAAACATGAATCACTTTTTGCCCTGACCAGGACTTGAACCTAGGACTTATAATTACTAAGTCAAGGCGCTAACAACTACACACCACAGAAGGTTAAAAGTAATCCAACCTTATAGCTTATATCTGCTATACTTAGGAATGAACGCATTCTATCTGAATGCCACTATGTTCATATTACAGATTACCCAACCTCACTCGTGGCTTCATTTTCTGTTACCAGTGGTGTTCCACAGGGCTCTGTTCTTTCACCTACTTTGTTCTTTCTCTTCATCAATGATCTTCTACAATCCCCATCTTCCTCTCTTCTTCATGCATTTGCTGACGATTCTACCCTTCACTTTTCCTCTGCCTTTTCTGCACAACCTTCATCTGCTACTCGTAATCAGTCTTGTATCACTCTTTCTTCTACTCTCAACTCTGATTTGCAGAGGATATCTGAGTGGGACACTCAAAATTTAGTTAAATTCAATGCCACCACGTCACAGTTTCTGGCTATCTCTTTAGCTTCTTCTCCTCCTGATAACCTATTGTCTTCGAGACTAACGAAATTCACCCTCTTAATTCTGTCAACATATTAGGAATCCACATAGCCTCTAACATGTCTTGGAGGAATCACATAATCCAAACTTCTAAATCTTCATCCAAAAAATTGGAGGTTCTGTTTCGATTTCATCATTACTTTTCCTCTCTACAATTACTTAAGATCTATAAAGGTCTTATCCGTCCCTGCTTAGAATATTACATCTGGGGTGCTTCTTTTTATACTTATTTCCTTGATAGGGTTGAATCTAAGGCAGTCAGACTCATTAATGATCATTCTATTACTTCTAATTTGGAGTCTATCTCTCTTTGCCGTAAGATATCATCCCTTTCTCTTTTCTATCACTACTACTTCCATCGCTGCTCTGATGAGTTGGTGAGTTGCATCCCTCTCCCACTGCGAGGCCACTCACCAAGCGGCCTCATCTCACAGGTACTGTGTGGAGATTCATAGCTTGCAGATTGGTCAGTGCAGCAACTGCTTCTTCCCATATACCTCCATACTCTGAAACACTGTTTCTCCTGTCTTTCCTAATTCTTATGACCTATCTTCCTTCAAAGAGAGGATCTGTCGTCATCTCATCGCCTAATCCTCTATATCTCTAGATCCTCTGTAGTTTGGCAATATTTTCTGTCTGTCATTTTCCTTTGTGTAACATTACCATATCTCTGTCTTGTCCTTATGAGACAGAAAAAAAAAGTCGAAGTACAGAGGACCTAGAGATATGGAGAATTAGGCCCTGAGATGACGATAGATCTGATTTTTGAAGGAAGATAGGTCATAAGAATCAAAAAAGAAAGAAGAAGGAAGAGAGTATCAGAGTCTGGAGGTAGATGTGAGCAAGCAGTCGCTGCACCGACCAATCCATGAGGTACAAATCCCCACACAGTACCTATGAGATGAGGCCGCTTGGCGAGTGTTACGTGGCCTCAGCAGTGGGGGAGGGATGCAACTCACCAACTCATCAGAGCAGCGATGGTAGTAGTAGTGATAAAAAAGAGAAAGGGATGATACCTTATGGCGAAGAGAGAGAAAATACAGATCAGACGTAAGAAAAGGATCATCAATGAGTCTGACGCCTTAGATTCAACCCTGTCAAGGATATAAGACTACGACTGAATGTATTATGATGCAACTAGGGCTGGTCCAGACAGTTCCGGGTTGGGTCTTCCTTCAGGACGGTTTTTTTTTCCTCATGCCTACATCTATACTGAATATTCTGGCGAATTCATTACACATCTCTTGCTATTCCATTGCATTTGACAAGTCAAAACATTCCCCATAGCGTCTCTTTTTCTCTCTTTTTTCCTCACATTTGTTCCTCCTTATCTTTGGGTCCTTTGTTCTTTGACTGCTCTTTCTCTCTGTCGTTTTCCTTTGTGTGACATTACCTCACCTCTGCCTTGTCCTTAACCTTTTCTTTTCCTTGGTCTTGGTATTTTCTCGTGCCCGGGCCTTTATTGATGAGGGCAGTTTCTGCCTGTCCCGGTGTCACACTCATAAAGTATATATATATATATATATATATATATATATATATATATATATATATATATATATATATATATATATATATATATATATATATATATATATATATATATATATATAGGCACTGACGGATACTATGAGCTTACATTTATTATCATTTTAATGAGAGTTTTGTAAGGTAACACAGAAATAAATACCAACCGACAATCGAATAACTAATATACTGAATATGTAAATGAACATATGCTGGAAACTATAACTTACTTGGAAGTTGGTTGCTGTTTTCTACAATCATCTGTGATTGGAAATGACCTCACAGATATAGTAGCTTCAGGCAGTCTGTTATCAAAAACACGTCTTCCCCTCCATCCCACACTTTTGCCATTCTTCGTGACGCAAATACTTTATCAGAGTGATTTATCAGATAAGATTATAACTTAATTTGATGCTCCTAGAAAGTAAAGCGAGTTGACTACAATATGTAAATTATCATCATATGAGTCCTAATGAATGTACTCAACTTTATTAATAAATAATTCTTTCCTATCTTTATCTAAAATAAGAGCAAGGGGTATCCCATTATATATATATATATATATATATATATATATATATATATATATATATATATATATATATATATATATATATATATATATATATATATATCCATACTCAAAATCAAGGGAAGATATATACAGTGTTACTGATTTTCCTAGAAGTTTTAATATAATGAGAACGAAGAAAGATAAGAGAACTGTTGGAGGGATAGCGATAAGAAATGATTTATATTAGTATTTTTGTCACATGTAGAACTACAAGTTTGAAAAGTATTATGATCTCTGTGATTATATGACCCACCAAGGAATGAACAAGAGTACTTGGTGTTACATAATATTTTGCTAGGGGGATAAGGAGATAGCCATGAATTGTGCATATTTCTTATTTCCTTGATTTTTTCTTTATTGCTTTCCAAATATAGTTTGTTGATTGGCTTGCCTCTGTGGCTTTCAATGTTGAACAGTGAAGCTATTCGCCGGGCAGATGCCTACAGCGAAGCCGCAGAAGCAAAGCTACCTTCCTTATTACCTGGACATGGATTTTTAGCAAACTGAGTCGAAGTGAACATTGAGTTACTGACAATGGGCAGAATGGATTAGACATTGCCCACACGAGCTTTGGCTTGCGTGCTGTAAAAAGTCTCCCATGGAAGCAAAAAAATAAAAAATAAAGAGATTCCTTCACCTCTGCCCAAGTGACAAATTCTTTGTCTAGGCTGTTCAGCATCATTGCTTCCAGGTTGACAGAATCTGGGTTCTGAATGTGGAAGAGTTTGAACACATTGAATGATATCAAGAAATGTGTTGGGTTTCAAGTTGCATCAAAAATGTTTCTGAACTTCCCTGTGAAGAGCCTCTTGTGAGAAATTAAGGAAAAATGACAAAGTTTGATGGTAGCTTACTTTCAAGAAGATACATAGAAGATGATACCGTTCTCGAAGGAGTCTGGAAATGTATTGGCTCCTGAAGAAGTGTGTTTACTCCATGACAGGCCTCCATGCTTTCTTGCAAAAAAAAAAAAAAAAAAAAAAAATGCAAATCTGGTGGAAGACTCTGGTATTTATTTCTTTAGTCAAACTGAATGACCTTGGAAATTCACTAGACTTCAGCTTCAATTCAACAGAATATATTGGAGCAATCCTGAAAAACAGTATAGAAGCTAAGAACATGACGTTGATTGGTATTCAAAAGACAAGCTTATGAGACATCTGCAAAATTTGTTGAAGGACCTTGAATTCAGCACTTATCTCTTTGATTCGCCACCCATTCATCCAACCACGTCTTCATCCAGCCATTATTCTATTTTTCCATCCAGTCATCCATCCACCCATTCATCCATTCATTTATTCTTCCATTTCAACATTCATTTATCCAAATTTTTTACAATCATCTATTCATCCATTCATAATTCCGCCAATTTATCCATTCTTTATTCCATCCAGTCATCTACTCGGTCCATTTTTTTTCATCACCTCATCCATGCATTATTCCATTCATTCATTAAACCATCCATTCATTCATTTATTCTTTACAGCATTCACTTAATCGTTCATCCATTCTTTATTTTAGCCATATATCACACTACAGCCCATCTAATAATTTTTCTATCTACTCCATTAATCCTTCCATTTATTCATTCATTATTCCAGCTATTCCATTAATCCATTCATAAACTCATCCAGTAATCCATCCATTCCTCCGGCTGTCATGAATCCATTCCTCTGCCCATTCACACATCAGTTCTTCCAACCATCCATCCTTCCATCGGACAAATGGAAAGAAATGTTTGTTTGTTTGTTTTTTTGTTTGTTTGTTTGTTCCATCTATTTCTCTGTACTATCAGCTATATCCCTCCTTCTATTTCACCGTCCATCCATCATAAATTGATTTATCCATTCATCAAGCCATCCTTTTCTCTATCCTTCAGGCTATACATTTTTCCATCCGACAGTCCATCCATTTTTTCACCCTTCAGTCCATCCATTTCTCCATCCTTCAGTACATCCATTTCTCCATTCATTTTTCCAATCATTTATTGATCCTACCCTCCCTCAATCCATCCATGCATACATTTTTTCATTCATCCTCCCATCCTGCCATTAACTCATCTATTTTTTCATCCATTGCTTTCTCCATCAATCATTCTTCCATCTTTCTATGCATACTTCCATCCATCCTTCCATACATACATCCATCCTGCCGTTCATATATCTATCTATTAACAAACGTCATAGTCTCCATTATAACGGGGGCGCATGAGTTGACCAGTATAACACACAGAGAACACGGAGGAAGTATTCTTGCCCTCCCCTCAAAGGGCTGAAAGTGTCCTTTGTGCTGGACTAGCTGAAATGATCCCATCAAAGAACTCTGTTCTAGGTCTGTAAGAAGGATGTTTGTGGAGTGTAATAAGTCTGAAACCAAAACCAGAAATTAAAAATGAAAAAAAAAATTAAATGTCAGGTACAAAATTACTAAAGACTACTACGAAGAAATGTGGTTCGTTGGTACGTTTATGTCATGTGCTTCCACAGCAAGTGATGCTGCTTGACGCTTCATGTTTCACTATTAATCCATGTTTGACTAAAGTGGACACAAACAGATTGGACCTGTGGAGTCGAGGTTGAATACCTATCATAATGCCCCGCAGTGGGCTCGAACATGGGTTTGTCACTTCCCGAGTCAAGAGCTCTAACCACTGTGCTATGGAGATAAAACTACATTTAATAATAGAGGTAATGCTAGAACTAAGGTAGTCATAATAGTAGATATATTATACTTTAATACCATCATTACTTTCATATCAGTTGTTCCGTCTTTATTTCCAGTATCATAATATTTCTCATATCAGTACCTCTATCTTCTGCTCTGAGGTCAATACTTTGACAGTTACTCTAAATGTTTGCCATATTATGTGTCACTATTAATCCCCATTCGCATGGGAGTGGACACAGACAGGTTGGAGCTGGGGAATTAAGGCTGGATGGCCTTCCTAACACCTAGCAGTGGGCTTAAAGTCAGCTTTGTCATTTTCAGAGTTGCGTGCTCTAACCACCGTGTTATTGCGGCCCTCTCCGTTTACCTCTGCAAATTATTTAAAGGTTATATCTAGCATCACACTATTCTTTTTGTCACACATATCAAGTCCAGTGTTAACGGCTCTTCCTCATTGTAATAGTAACGTTTCCAGGTTATGATTGCCTTGATATAGATATGTCTTTCCACACCCTGCTCCATATCCTAACTCTTCATCATCATCACCTCCATAACATGCGACGCAATGGGCATCGTTAAAATTCTCCTACCCATATCTATCCTTTGCCTTCACTGCTATAGACTTCTATTCATCTCCAGCCTTGCATTTCATAGTTCTCGCCCAGGTAGGTCTTAGTCTTCCAATTCTTCTGGTACCCTGAGGAACCTCCAGCCTTGTGTTTCATAGATCTCACCCAAACAGAACTGTGTGCCCCAATTCTTCACGTGGCTTACCAAAAACTTTATGTAAGACTCCTCTAATCCCTACATCCTTTCAACTAATAAATTTACACATAACATATTTCTCTCACATATGGAAAGCGGCTTCTTGATGTTCTGTAAGGCACCTTTGGAGTCAGTAAGAATTAGGGCATGGTCAGTTTCTTGCTGAGAGAAGAAGCTGAGGGCATTGGCAATGGCAACCATCTCAATTTGGAGTGAGGAGCTGGAGTTCGACAACCTCCAGGTTTTGACATGTTCTTTGGTGGTGAAGGTGGCAGCTGAGGCTCCAGTTTCTTGATTGACTGAGCCAACCATGTAGAAGATTTGGGAGTTGTGCCTACCCCAACTCTGGATTTTGTCCTTGTGTGTGTTTTTGAGGACAAGTGGATTGACTGAGTTTTTAGGGTTCTAATGCAGCTCTATTTTTATGTCGAGCGGTTGGTCGTCCCATAAAGGAAGGCATTGGTAGTCAGGGAGCGGAGTGTGTGTTGACCGAAGGCTAGTTGAAAGTTAGCACCGGCGAGGCAGGGATGTTGAGTCATGGTGGTTTTGGCTACTAAGAGGGTCAATCTCTGTAGAGATTTGAGTTATAGTGGCATGAGTTGGATTCCAGCTGACGAATTTCTCTCTTGGTCCATACGGGGACTCCTAGCATGGTCCGCATGCCATTGCTTCAGATGACCTCTATCTTGTCCCATTGTCAGTCTTCCAGGAGCCAAAGGGTGGGACAAGCATAATCCATGAGGCTCTGTATGGCTTGTACGTAGAAGGTTCTGAGGAAACTGAAGGTTGGGCCGTCGTATAAGCTCAACATCTGTTGAAGGACAGTCTGGCACAGTTGCACTTGTTGTACAAATGTTTTATCTCGGGTCCAAAGGAAAGCGGACTGTTGATGTATATGCCCAGGTAAAGGTGCTTAGTAACTCAGTCCACATGTTCATTGACTATGACCAGTTTGAATTCCACCTTGGGGGATCCCATCTTCAAGAAGTTTGTAAGTGTAGTAGTGCCCTTATACTTTAACCCGAGCGCTATGGTGTAGTAGACTCAGCTTGATCCAGGAGAGAAGGTTCCCTTTGATCTGCTTGTCAACTAGAGCAGAGAGTATTGCCGGCACATTGGCAAGTTCAATGGCCTTCTCTAGGTCAAGGAAGATGACATATCCACGGCAGTTATTAATGAATGATAGCATGATGTTATGCATTTTGAAGTGACTAAGCCTGACTGGTGGGCATACTTATTCTTGTGGAAGGGTGGGCACTTTTAGAGAAGTCTTTTTAATAGCAACTTTTCTGCACTCTTGCTTAAGCAGCTTCAGAGGGAAATAGGACATGGGTAATCTGGATCCTTGGGCTTAGGGATGGGCTGAATATCTGCCTTGTTCCATGAAGCTGGTCTGACTTTCTGGGTATATGTGCTGTTTATCAGTGAGAGTAGAGCTAGTTCCCCCTGGGGTCCCATATTCTGAATCAACTAATACATGATTCTGTCTGCCCCTGAGGTTGTGTTCTAGGAGCTCTTGCTCATTTTCTGCAGCTCGGTCAGGGTGAAGGGAGTGTCGGCGTGGTCTTCGTTGTTGATGGCTTCTTCAATTTCTTCCCATCTTGCACCGATGACACCCTGTGGATTCCTTCTGGTCATGATGGAGAGCTAGATGGAATTTGCACTCTCAGCAAATTTGAGATTTCTTCTGCTACCCTGCCAGAAATAATTGTTACTACTCTTAAATATTATTTTTTCTATCTGAGGATGATGTTGCAACATTAAGAGGAACTATTTTCTGAGAATCAGGATTGACATAACCTTGGTTATCACAAATATTGTTAATATCATCATCAAAATAACTCTGTGTTTGACTATGTTCTAGTAATTCAACAGTCCTTGGTTCAGGCATTGCATTAGGCTCGATTACTGCTTTCAAGCAATCAATAGAAACATAACTATGTACATCATCAGACAATTGTATAAGAAACTGTTTAGACATGAACTTAATAACCTTATAAGGTCCCGGGTATGGGGCTTCCAAAAATTTTCTAACTCTATCAACTCGTAACCAAGCTTTATCATAGTTGTCTAAGTCTTTAGGAGTAAAAATCTTTGGAACACTATGGCACCTACCACAAGTGAAGTCACTTACATCTAACTTAGACATTTCTTTGGCTAAATACTTAACAGATGAGTTTTTCAAATCATTAGTATTAGTACTGCTTGTGTCCACCATCAGTTTTGGTAAGAAAAGTGAGGTACCAGTAACAGCTCTGAACGGGGAAAATCCATTTTCCTCAGGAGTATTACGAATACCAAGAAGAATAATAGGTAGGAGTTGAAACCAATTTTCTTTTCTAACCATGAGAGAGGATTTAATAATTCTGTGAGTAATCTCTATCATTCCATTAGATTGGGGATGATGAGCGGTTGTTCTTAACCTATGGAATTCTACACTGTAGAATGAAACATTTCACTCTCAAACTCAGAACCTCGATCAGTAATAACATGGAGAGGAACTCTAAATTGTGATATCCATGTATGTATGAAAGCTTGCGCTACAGTCTGCAGTGATATCTGCTAATGGTTGTGCTTCTATTCAACAAGTAGCTCAATCAATGCACGTCAATAAATATTTATATGGATTATATATGGGTCTGAAGGTTTTTGAACTGATTGAAGGGGACCTAAGGTATCTAGATGTACTGTCTGAATATGTGATGAGGGTAAGTCAAAGTTACTTATTGCACTCTTAGTATGACGGTGAATCTTGGACTTTTGATAAGACAAGCACTCTCTACACCATTTTCCGATGGATCAGTCCATGTTTGGCTAAAAATACCCAGATTTTACCAATTTCAGGGTTGACTTTATACAGTGGTGAGATAAGCTACGTTGACTATAAAGATTGACACACTTGGGGATTCTGATATAAGAGGTATAGGGAATGGTGTAGATGTATCACACAACACTTTCTTTTCTTCATTTAGTAATTGGAAAGGTCTTTAGCCTATCAAAGTATGCCTGGGTCTCTTCATCTAGAGACACAACTTCTGCAATTTCGGGTAAATCACAAACATATAACATAACTGCGTTAGCAGGTCGCAAAAGGCAGTCAGTTGGCCACAATGTTATGTGAACCTCTTATATAACTAACATCGGCAAGATATTCTGTTAAGATAGATAAATACCTTTGTTGTGTGATTACCTAATTGTGATTACCTAATTGTGTTTACGAGAAAGAGCCCAAAGCTCGTATCTTCCCGTCTCCTCATCGGTTCCATTTTATACTTAGTGATACTTATCATACCTGTCCTTAAAACTATGGATTGAGATAGCATTAACTACCTCCTCGCTTAGCCAATTCCAATTATCAACTACTCTTACACTGAAAAAGTATTTCCTTACATCCTGCAAAGAAGTTTTCTTACGAAGCTTCAAACTATGACCTCTAGTTCTAGAGCCAGCCATATCAAAATATCGATCCCTATCCACTCTATCATAACCATGAAGGAATTTAAAGACTGTCAACATATCCCCCCTCACTCTTCTAGCTTCGAGTGATGGTAAGTCTAATTCCCTCAGCCTCTCATCATAACTGAGATTGCGTATTTCTGGCACCAGTTTCGTGGCATGTCTTTGAACTTTTTCAAGCTTAGCTATGTGCTTTTTCAAGTGCGGATTCCAAAAGGGGGCTGCATATTCGAGTTTTGGCCTCACATAGGTTACATAAATATTTCTGAACATTTCCTTGTCCATGTGCCTGAAGGCTACCCTTACATTTGATAAGAATGCATATGCTGCCCTTACTATGCCATTTATATGTATTTCTGGAGACAAATCTGCCAGTATGTTTACTCCTAGATCTCTCTCATTTTCTGTCTCTTGAAGTTGTACTCCAGCCACCGAGTAGTCAAGCTTGGGCCTTCTTGCACTTGTACCCATTCTCATTACCTTACATTTTGAAGTATTGAATTTCATTAGCCACTTTTCTGACCACTCATGCAGATTATTTAGATCCTCCTGAAGTTCTCTACCATTGTTCTCGTTTTTTACTTTCTTCACAATCTTTGCATCATCTGCAAACATATTCATGAACGAATTTACAGACTCTGGTAGGTCATTTACATATATAAGGAACAAAAGTGGCCCTAAAACTGAACCCTGTGGAACTCCACTACTAACTCTTCTCCATTCAGACACTGAGTGTCTTACTCTAACCCTCTGTTCCCTTCCTTCTAAGTAAGTTTTTATCCATTCCAAAACATTTCCACCTATTCTAGCCATTGATTGCAGCTTCCTAATAAGTCTCCCATGTGGAACAGTGTCAAACGCTTTCTGGAAGTCTAGGAATATGCGATCTGCCCAGCCCTCTCTTTCCTGTAAGATTTGGCTTACCTCATCATAAAATTCTAATAAGTTTGTTACTGTTGATCTACCTTCTCTGAAGCCATGTTGCCTCACTGACAAAAAGTTGAAGGATTCCAAGTGAAGACAGATATGTTTCCTTAGTAGTTTCTCCATAACTTTGCAAACTATGCTGGTCAAGGAAACTGGTCTCTATAGTTCAGAGCCGTATCCCTCCTTCCCTTTTTGAAGATAGGTATCACATTTGCTTGTTTCCAACATCTTGGAATCTCCCCCGACTCCAGTGACTCCTTAAATATGATACTTAGTGCCACTGATATTGTGTTTGCGCATTTTTTAAGCACATGAGGGGGGATATGTCATCAGGACCTGTAGCTTTATGAACATCTAAATCCATCAGCGCTTTGCATACCTCTGTGGCTGTAAGGTTGATGTTCTCTAATACCGGCCCTTGAGCTTCTATCACTGCAATCTGAAGGGGTGGGGTATTTTCTACTGTAAATACTGACTGAAACTCCTTGTTCAATTCTTTGCAGATCTCTTCATCCGTATCAGACTTAGCTTGATTAGTACTTTTAAAAGCACTGCAAAGTGGCTTATGGTTTGTTCACAATAATACATAATGGATTTCAATTTGAGGATGGAAATGTAATACTGCTAAATAAGTGTCGAGAAGCTCCCTATCAAATGTAAAATATTTTCTTTGTGATTGTGAAAGTTTCTTTGAGAAAAATCCAACAGGTATAGGTTGCTCATTAACCATTTGATGGAGTGCAGCTCCAACAGCATATTGACTACTATCAGTTACTTACTGAAAATGGGTATTGCCCGTTTGTATGTGTGCAAGAGCTTTGAGGCTAGATAGAACCTCCTTAATTTCATCAAAAGATTGCTATTCTGTTTCAGTTAATTCTTATGATTTGTGATTTGGATTCAATCTTATACATTCTGTTAAAGGTAAGATAATTAAGGTAAATTTAGGAACTAATTTTCTATGAAAACCGACCATGCCCAAGAATCGGTGCAAACTCTTTGAATCAGTTGGGTAAGGAAATTCTGACAATTCCTAAATCTTATCTGATGTAGGGTGAAGACCATCAGCACTGACACTGAATCCTAAAAAGTCAAGTTCTTTAACATAAAATAAATATTTTTTCAAAGAAATTTTAAGATTGTACTTATTAAGGATATCAAATACTATTTCAAGATATCCTTAATGGGCTTCTTCATTATTTGAAAATACCAATATATCATCCAAGTATATAAATACACATATTACGTTCGAAAATACCTTGTCTATTACTCTTTGAAAAGTTGTGGCTGCATTACGGAGGCCAAAGGGCATATAATGAAACTCAAATAACCCAAAAGGGGGTAGTTGTTGCTGTTTTCAGGACATCGTCCAAGTGTATCCTAATCTGATGATAGGTCGAAGTCAAGTCAAGCTTTGAGAAACAAATTTTATTTGCAAGTTTATATGAAAAAGAAATAATATTGGGAATAGGGTATCAGTCTATTTTCATAATGGATTTTAGTGCTCTACAATCACCACAAGGAGGGTATTCACCATTGCTCTTAGGGACTAGGTGTAAAAGAGAACTCCACTCACTTTTAGATGGGATAATGATACCAGAGCTTTTGGAGTACACTGAATCCTTCTTGAGCAGCCTTATTTTTTCTTCACTTAGCTGACGTGTCTTTGCAAATATGGGAGGGTTGCTACCTGTTTCTGTGATACACTCCACAATAGACTGCATCTTTAATATCATGAGGAGAGGTAATAAATGGATACTTATTCAGCAATATTTTAATACTTGGAGGAATCAGGACTTCATTAATAACTACATTAACAGATTATCGAGACAAGGGGACATTGACGTTTCTTTCTGTAGTACTATCAATAATTAGTCTCATTTTACAATCAATGGAAAGACCAAAATTTTTAAGAAAATCAAAACCAAGCAAAGGATGTACCGTATCAGCGATAAAAAAAAAAAAAAAAAAAAAAAAGTAAACATGAATGAATGCCTTAAGCTAGGAATTTGAATTTCTAGTCTTGCTTGACCATGACATTTTATACCTTCCCCAGTGCAAGAATATATTGAAATAGGTGAGGGTTCTATTACAATTCCATTTACATATTCAAAGGGAATTATTGACACGCTAGCGCCAGTATCAATTATAGAGTTAAACTTTGTAGCTCCATGTTTAGCAGCAACTTCTAAAAGTGGCGGATCTGATGGAGCAAAATTGGCAACCCGCCCCTCTAGTTTTCCGAAGAAGGGGTTGGTGATCAGGAAATAAGTAGCATTTCACAATTTGCTTTTTCCTGCCATTTACACTATGGTTTACAAGTTTTGGCATAATCAGCGAATGAAATATGTGCCCTATACACTTTTGGGTGATGGTCCTTACTAAATGGGCATACACAAATAGAAATGGACTTGTAATCTGCTTTACCCTTATTTGGAACACTTCGTTGTCCAGGATTTGGTCGCTGAACAGCCATTACAGAAGATTTACTAAAATACGGCAGCAACTCATCAGCCAACTTGCCTCACTGTAACAAATTAAACTCTTTTTGAAAGGCTATCAAGGGTGAAATAGTTAACGACAAAGCTCGAAGGAATTTATGACGTATTATATCATCAGTAACCCCTATTCTAGATGCTAAAGCACTGCAAAGTGGCTTATGGTTTGTTAACAATAATACATAATGGCCTTCAATTTGAGGATGGAAATGTAATACTGCTAAATAAGTGTCGAGAAGCTCCCTATCAAATGTAGAATATTTTCTTTGTGATTGTGAAAGTTTCTTTGAGAAAAATCCAACAGGTATAGGTTGCTCATTAACCATTTGATGGAGTGCGGCTCCAACAGCATATTGACTACTATCAGTTACTAACTGAAAATGGGTATAGCCTGTTTATATGTGTGCAAGAGCTTTGAGGTTAGACAGAACATCCTTAATTTCTTCAAGAGATTGCTTTTCTGTTTCAGTTAATTCTAATGATTTGTGATTTGGCTTCAGTCTTATACATTCTGTTAAAGGTAAGACAATTGAGGCAAATTTAGGACCTAATTTCCTATATAACCTATCATGCCCAAAAATCGGCGCACACTCTTTGAATCAGTTGGGTAAGGAAATTCTGACAATTCATAACCATTTCACTGTCACAGTCATACTCTTCTGTAGAAACTCTGTTATAATCACATCAGCACAATTGGCTGACGACCTATTACTTCATTACTAGGATGTTGTGCTTTTTCTAAACTTATTTTCTCCTCAATCCTTATCACAATACCTTTATCACTCGTTTCCTCAATGTTTAACAATCCATTAATAAATTCCTTATGCTTTTTTTTTTTTTGTCAGATCTCTATTTCATGACCTGTAAGATCCCTTTTTATATCCTCACCTTCACCCATTAAATTACTTTTATACGCGAGAATTTTTGCTTTATGTCCAAGCTTATGAGCACATAAGCCATGGTGTACCCACTGAACTACGTGAACTGATCGGGGCTACCATATGAGAAATGGCATTACTTCTTCCTGATCTCCAGATGGCTTTGATGAAGAGGTATTGAATCTATCATGGAAAATCAAACTCAAGACTTTGTGGATGGGAAGTACACTATTCTATGACATATTTGCTAATTCTCATCTCCCATCATTTCCATCTGCTTAACTAGCTGCTTTATTTCATCACACTTTCTTATATCCCTTGATTCAAGACACTGTACTTACGTAGAGTACCCTCCCTCACTAGTTTACTAATATCCTCTTTCCTACATCCATATGTCCCCCTCTTTGTTTCTTCCTTTCTTTTTTGTTTTTGCTACATGACTGCTTGTAAATCCCACCACTGGCTCTGCAAAGTCACCGTTTTATCAACTAGTGCCACTTACCTATATCACCATTTCTAAACCATTCTATAAGATTTTCGCTAGATATAGATATACTTCCTCCTTTCATACTTTTTCTTATTACTGATGTGTTAAAATGTGATGTTGCAATACTACAACTGAAATTTTTGGACTTAGTTAGGCCTGGCCAAGAGAGTTCGATGTTTTCCTTCACTCATAGTTGTTTTCCTATGCCTACATCTACAACAAATATTTTGGCTAATACATTGGCCTTAACCCGACTTGACTGCATGCATTAGTGGATCTGCATCTTCCTTGCAGGGTTATCCCTTGGCCCCAAGTTTCTCACTGCTTGCAAATACTACTCTTCATCCAGTCAGAGCTTTCGCTCTTTTCAGGCATTTCAGACTTTCATTATGAATACTATCGGTGTAACACCTACTCCTAGTGAGGGAGGTAGATTTCTACAGCCATATTTCCAAGGTGTAACAGGAGGTAAGAAGGTATAGGGAGGTGAGGAACTTCCAGTTATACCCTCCGCACAAATTTGTCCCTTATTAGAAATCAACAAGCAAAGGAGTTGAGGTAGGGCAGGATATAAGGAAGCCCTGCCATTTCAAGTATATTTCTACTATTTTTGCAGCCCTTTGAGCTGGTGCTTCATCAAAAAAAAAAAGACTTTTTTTTTATTCTGTTTCAAAATCGATTCAATCATTATTTGTGATACCTGTCACTTTTTTTTCTTTAGGGATGAGTAAATCACACCTCTCTTAAGATATACCTGAAATTCGTAAAATTGATACTAAACATATTTTAAATGATATATAAAACTGATATTTGTATGGAGCACTTTCTTGACTGTGGTTATTATTATTAATTATTATTATTATTATTATTATTGTTGTTGTTGTTGTTGTTGGAGAAAGCAGCAACAGTGGTTAGAGAGCTTGACTCGGGACGTGACAAATTGAGTTTGTCCTCACTGGGGGGCATTACGAAGGGTATCCATCCTTAATTACCCAGCTCCAACCTAAATGTGTCCTCATCCATTTGTATGGCAATTACTAGTGGCACACAAAATGATAAACAACAACAGCAACATTATTATTATCATTATTATTATTATTATTATTAATATTATTATTATTATTATTATTATTATTATTATTATTATTATTATTATTATTATTATTTTAATCATTATTATTATTCATCCTTAATGGTGGTGTAAAAGGGATAACACACTCGGAATTTTCTGAATGCTAAGTCTTGTTGCCTCACTTACACGTTTAGTTTTGGCCACTTTTCTGCCTTCAGCAGAATAAAACAATGTTGGTTAGTAGGGGAAAAAAATTCCCCCAACATATTCACTGTAGGTCATAAGATGTAACAGAGTGGGAGATCCCTTTCGTGAGGTAACAAGAATGTCATCTTGTAAATTGCAATTAAAAGGGCTATCCTTGTTAGTGGGTGAGAATTAATTAAAAGTGGGGAGTAAAAAGTTGGAATTCCATTCTCCTGTTTTTTCATTTTTGCCACAGAATGCCTGATGAAGAGTGAGGATGGGCAACGGACGACAAAATCCCTGATGCCTCCATTTTTTTTCCAGTCTACAGGTGAAACCAAATGAAGAACACTTAATTTTTGCATAACAGTAAAATCTTGACAAGTTCAAGAGACATTCCAGAAGTCATGGGTGGTTTATCATCATTGCTGGACACTGGCCAACAGTAAGTACTAATGAATGCTAGAGATATACACTCATACAATAGGATAATAATTCAATATTCTGAAAACACTAAAGGTTATATTTTTGATAGTCATTATTAAGATATATGATGTAGATACAATGGGGGAAGAAAAAAGACTAAATGGACACCAGTAAAAAGTATTAAGGTTGACAGTGGCCATCATTTTACTATTAAAATACCATAAGTAAAAGAGTAAAAAAAAAATTAATTAAAAGATATGTTAACATTCTACAGCTTGACATAACCCATACTGTAAAATTTCAAATATTTATCAAACTATATACTAGGCGCAGTTTCAATTCACAAAAATATATATATTATTTCATATTGCTGTTAGGGTGAACAATATTTAAGAACTTAAATTACATACATAAAAAACGACCACTAGTCAATCCATCCACACTAATTCTGGTTCTATGTCAGGTCACATGGCTAATATAATAGAGCAAACATATTGGCAACAGGAGTAAGCATAGCATTTTCCAAGATACATTAACTTCATATTAGTAATTGTACACCATGCTTTGTTTTACATAAGTACTGCATCTTACATTACGGTAACTGCGCATCTGTTTGCCGCATGAGCTTCTTTCAAAAGATTTACCACTAATGACAGTATTAGTACCCTTGAGATCAAGATGCTCTAGTTAGCCAGTACTTTTTGCAATACCTCTGACAGTTATGAGAGAGGTACCTCATTTCCAAATCAGGCTTTCCAAAAGCATTCGTAAATAATTCTTTTCCAACTAAATCGTAAAGTGACTCATGCAGAATGGGTGGTCATCCACAAAACAAAATAAGGACATTTCATTTTAGACTAGCGCATAAAGAGTTTATACCCAAGTATTATTAAACAGATGTGAATAATTTATAATGATGATGAATTTCATTTGAATGTGTGGGAGGAGCTAAAGAATTGCAACTGACCATATCATTAACCAATGACAGTACTATGATATTCCTCATTATGAACTTTCACATTTATCAAAAGTTCAATGAGATTGAATGAAGATGAAATGAAAAACCATTGAAGGTAAAAATCAACAAAACCTGCAGGAAATATATAGGAATGAAGCAATAGAATATATTTTGTTTCACCACCAATGGTTTTTCATACACAATGGTCTGTGACTTTCCTAGATATTTACAAGCTCTGTACATATTTTTATTTACAAAGGAAAATAAACAAAATATGTTTTTATCCCCAAATTACTCTTGTACTTATACTGGCATGAAGGCTATATAAGTACCAAAGAATGAAATATGCCTTTTTAACCACAGAATATAGTTTCCATAGGATTAAAGGAGTCATCCACACTGTCCTCGCTTTTATCCTAAAGCAGAATGTCATTCAAATACAAAACAAGTGACTGTAGTTTACAACATATATCTCTTGAGAGTATGGTAAGTTATAGATTTTACATTGTTCAAAATTAGAAAAAACATGTGAAGATTAGCACACATTATATAATCATCTTAACTGAAATATTCAGCTTCACTACTCTCTGCCGCAAATTTGATAGTCAATAAATTTCTATGTACATAAAGATTACATAAGCTCACAATTTAGATTTTCTAAACTTAAAGCCTGCATTGGATCTTCTGTCTGTTAAGATTTGACTCTTTAATTTGCACAGTAACATCCCTCAAATCTAAACGCCATATTTAGACAAAGACTGCTTCCCTCAACAAACTTGTTGATAAGCACTTTTCACTGGATGTAAGTAATTTGAATAGATTAATGCAATTCATGCCATCTCAGGTACAAGTTCATAGTGACTGCCTTGTCAGTAATGACCTAGTATTTCATCAGTGGTACAAGACATGCCATCAACTTTTATTTGTTGGATTGTTTGTATTGTCAGATTATTCCCTATCATAAATATTTTTCTTTAAAACAAAGCATCCTCCAGATTTTAGTCTCCATTGATTTGATTACATAGTAAAAAAAAAATTCACTTAAGGAATATCAAATCAACCCCCCTTACATTCATGCTGCCTTTTATGACTTATGATATGGGTAGTGTCCATAAACCCTTATCTGTACTGTATACCTACTTAAGATAAGTTGATTATATTTTGGTTACTTGAAATTTTTATTAAAAATGTAGTCAAGATAATGCTAAATAAACATTCTTTTACAACTAACAACAATTAGCACAGACTGAGTTCACTATTTCAGCTCAGTTTATTCATTTATATAATTAAAATATTTAATAAAATAATAATAATAATAATTACCATATTTAAACAGCAGCTGGCAATGTAGTTCATATTCTCTTGAGTATTAGAATCACACAATTTATTCATAATGAAAATCATTTTTTTTTTTAAGAATGTGTGTATTTTTCTATCAAGATGTACTTTATATTGCAACTTTCACCAAATCAGTTCTTATTTTCTTTATAAATATATGTAAAAGTACTATGCAATAAAGTAATTGTAACATTGTAACAGTATCTACTATGAAGAATACCGTACGAAGTAGAGTGTTCTGCAGAAGAAGTCTGAACTTCCCTTGACCCAGTTAGATTAGATGTGAGGGATATTACTGCATTAAACTGATAATATTTATCAATGAGAGAAATAAAAACTTATGTTCATAAGAAAAGAGCATGTGTACTGCATTTTTGCGATTGTCTAGTTACAGAAAGAGTATATTGGATCTCTTATCAGTCTAAATACTCAAAATACTGTTGCTGCGAAGAATTCATCATTATTGAAGTATTTGGCATTACTGAAAGCAATATTTGGTAGCCAATGGTATCATGTAGCCTCAAGTGTTAAGTTGGGATGTACTATATATTCATTGGTAGTACAGCTGCAACATAATGCTGGCAAATGTTGTCATAATCTCCAAGGCCTTTGGATTTGACAAAATATTTAGTTTATGACTTCATTCTAAATCTAGCACTGAACTCTCGACAATTTGAGTGTTAATACAGACCAACGATATTTGCACAAAGAAATCCCTATATTCAATATTGATAAGTATATATGATATAACTCTCGTCATTTCACCTTTATGAATTCTACTTCATACTGCTACCAACATCTGACACCCAAAACAGTTTACACAATAAGGTTAATCTAAAAGTTTTTAAGGACTGCAGCAGTTTCATAGTTTTATATTCTTTAATATGATGACTTGAGTGCTTGACAGCTTTATATAGCCTCTAAAAGATTACTGTAGTCATATACTAGGCTATTTATATATACCATTACATATAACATCAATTTCAAACGATTGTAATATTTACCATATTAATTTTTCATAACCAGCTCTTGCTCTAACATCGCATCTAATTCGTCAGTCAAATTGGCTAGCATATTACCAATGTCATTTAAAACATCACCAGTACCATCAGGGGAACTGCAAAGTAAGAAAGAAACGGTTTACAAAAATGTACTAATTATTACTGCATATTTACAAAAAACATCCTGCACACAAATTTAAGTAACATTACATATGCTGAATCACAGTATATGCATGCACATAATATGCATAAGTACAACAAAAAAATTAGTTCATAGTTGTTTATTTCTCTAAATAAACACTTGGATGAAAGTTATTTTTCTCTTTGATGTGATCATAAAACTGAATTTTCCTCTTGCTTTACTGCTTACAACAACTGCAAGAAACCACGACCTTTGATTTGTCCTTTTCATTATCAAATTGAGTAAATCAGTGGCCGACAGTTGCTAATCATTCCATTCAAATGACCCCTTTGATGAAGGGTTTCCAATGAGTGATGGGCTTTCCAACTTTATAATATATTGTTGACCAACAAATTTAAATTGGCGAGTTACTCCAATCTATCTGCATTATGGAAGTAATTATAGTCTTAATAGCACTGGTCTGTAAGAATATATGTACGCTGTCTGCATTACAAGTGTCCACATTACTCAATGTCACTGTCATTGCTGATGTATTAATATATGCTGGCATTAAGAGTGTATTTGAGTAAATCAGTGGCCGACAGTTGCTAATCATTCCATTCAAATGACCCCTTTGATGAAGGGTTTCCAATGAGTGATGGGCTTTCCAACTTTATAATATATTGTTGACCAACAAATTTAAATTGGCGAGTTACTCCAATCTATCTGCATTATGGAAGTAATTATAGTCTTAATAGCACTGGTCTGTAAGAATATATGTACGCTGTCTGCATTACAAGTGTCCACATTACTCAATGTCACTGTCATTGCTGATGTATTAATATATGCTGGCATTAAGATTGTATTTGAGTAAATCAGTGGCCGACAGTTGCTAATCATTCCATTCAAATGACCCCTTTGATGAAGGGTTTCCAATGAGTGATGGGCTTTCCAACTTTATAATATATTGTTGACCAACAAATTTAAATTGGCGAGTTACTCCAATCTATCTGCATTATGGAAGTAATTATAGTCTTAATAGCACTGGTCTGTAAGAATATATGTACGCTGTCTGCATTACAAGTGTCCACATTACTCAATGTCACTGTCATTGCTGATGTATTAATATATGCTGGCATTAAGATTGTATTTGAGTAAATCAGTGGCCGACAGTTGCTAATCATTCCATTCAAATGACCCCTTTGATGAAGGGTTTCCAATGAGTGATGGGCTTTCCAACTTTATAATATATTGTTGACCAACAAATTTAAATTGGCGAGTTACTCCAATCTATCTGCATTATGGAAGTAATTATAGTCTTAATAGCACTGGTCTGTAAGAATATATGTACGCTGTCTGCATTACAAGTGTCCACATTACTCAATGTCACTGTCATTGCTGATGTATTAATATATGCTGGCATTAAGATTGTATTTGAGTAAATCAGTGGCCGACAGTTGCTAATCATTCCATTCAAATGACCCCTTTGATGAAGGGTTTCCAATGAGTGATGGGCTTTCCAACTTTATAATATATTGTTGACCAACAAATTTAAATTGGCGAGTTACTCCAATCTATCTGCATTATGGAAGTAATTATAGTCTTAATAGCACTGGTCTGTAAGAATATATGTACGCTGTCTGCATTACAAGTGTCCACATTACTCAATGTCACTGTCATTGCTGATATATTAATATATGCTGGCATTAAGATTGTATTTGCAAAGCAAGATTTGAATATATATATATATATATATATATATATATATATATATATATATATATATATATATATATATATATATATATATATATATATATATATATATATATATATATATATATATATAAAAGAAGTACAGGGGGTCCCCGTTTTACGCCAGGGTTCCGTTCCTGACAGCTGACTTAAACTGGATTTTGATGTAGGTTGGAAAGCACCTAAATTCGAACCTAGGTCCTCCACTAATGCCAAAAAGTAATAATCTAAACTAGGGGTCGGCAACCTACGGCACACATTCCACACTTGGCACGCCAAGCAATTTCCAATGGCACTCAGCCGCATCACATGCAAGTTCTCAAAATTTAACAAAAGGCAAGGCTCCCATTAATAATAAAAACTTAAAAAAAAGTTTTTTTTTTTTTGTGGTTTACATATTATTGTATATATTACTATATAAATATATTGTATAACAGGTATATTGACCTTAACTTGTATAAAAATATGTATGCTGTTGGCACACTGAATGATTTAAAACCCGAAGTCGGCACATAGCGAAAGGTTGCCGACCCCTGCCCTAAACCATAGAAAAATAATATATGTTCTTAAATTATGACTTAATAATAGCAAAACTACACTAAGCAGTATTGCTTACCTTAACTACTGTGGTTGACTTGCATATGGATAACTGGAAGACTGCAGCCTCCATATCCAACTCAGGGTCGAACGGCTTAACGCCACGAATGAGCACATGAATAAGTGGGCAATGCTTCTTCTTCCCCCTTTCCCATTTTCACAGCATTAAACAATTTATTTGCTCTCTCCTGAACAACAGGAGTCTCACTCTGATGTGGCGTCAATACTGATCATCAAGCCAAAGCACTTATAACATCTTAATGTTGAAAGTATGTATCCACAGCAAATGAGCACGATAAACAATATGGCAGACAAGAGTTTGAGAAACAAAGCCTTTACAGTGACCCTTCACTTAAAAATGCATTCTTACTGTTCTCATTGTGCTGTCCTTTTTGGTTTCCCTCTTTCTCCAAGATTTATGTCTGGTAATTTTGTAAATAAATTAAATCTATTTCCTTCAAATGACCAAGACCATAAATAAATAAATAAATAAAACTATTAACTTGATATACACGTATACAACAATGCCGTGAGACTATTCTTCTGTCAACCTCAACAAACTTTTTTGCATAAAGATCGTATTTACGGCTATGTATTTGGCAATTTTGTAAATAAATTAAGTGTAATTCCATCAAGTAACCAAATATATAAACAAATAAATAAATAAAACCATTAACTTGATACAGTATGTACATATACAACAATGCTGGTGACTATTCTTCTGCCAACCACAACAAACTTTTTCGCAGAAAGATCGCATTTACGGCTATGTATTTGGTAATTTTGTAAATAAATTATGTTATATTCCTTCAAATAACCAACTTCATAAAGAAAGAAAGAAATAAAACCATTAAACTGATACAGTACAGTATATATACATATATACACAACAATGCCGTGTGACTATTCTTCTGCCAACCTAAAGAAACTTTTTTGCAAAAAGATCGCATTTATGGCTATGTACTGTATTTGGTAATTTTGTAAATAAATTATCTCTAATTCTTTCAAAGGAATAAACAATCCATTAACTTGATATATGCTATAAAACAGTGCTGTTACATGCGTATTCGTCTGCGAAGTTCGTAACCTGTTCAGCAAACAAAGTTTGACGTTACTGCACAAGCTAGGTAGGTCGAAAAATTGACTTATTTATAATTTATTAATAAATAACTGGCCTCAGACGTAACAGTGGAACGACATAACTCAGAACAACGCAAAATGGTGACCCCCTGTGCTGTGATATACAAATATCATAGTGGAAATTCCCATCCAGGATGAGGGTATCGTATAAAAATTTACTTAATAATATATGACAGAGCTTGTACTCCTCTGTACAGACTTCATGACACCAATATGTCCATGAATAAGGATGAGTGCTCAATACTGAATATATTTAAGTTCGACTTGCTTGTTGTGGAGGAAATTTAGGAGAAATGTGCCTGGCGTCAGGGGGAGAATGACTACTTTCTTTGTTTTATGCATAACAGATACTACGTGGTGGAGGAAAACAAGAAGACTTGCCTTCAAATGCTCTCTCCCTAAACTTCCTTAAGCAAAACAACTTGATGGCAATGACAAAATAGATGGAGTACAATGAAAATTGGCTAGAGATCTCAACACTTTTATTACATTTGTGGCACTCGGATAACTATAAGATAGTACTGAGTGTCATGTTCAAGGGAGGGGATTCATTTTATGATTACAACTACAGACTTTAAAAGCATGTATAATGTAGGTCCTATACAACTTGCAAATTATACAGATTTTCCTGAAGCCTGTAACATCTTAAAGACAGATGAAAGGTCCAAAACTTGGAATCTCTCATGCAATGTAGGTAAGTCAATACAGTACATCCAAAATATATAATGCAAGTCATTATACACAATACCAATTATGTTGCTTTTTAAATAGGAAGGAACATCAGAATTACTAAGAATAAAAGAGAGAGAGAGAGAGAGAGAGAGAGAGAGAGAGAGAGAGAGAGAGAGAGGAGAGAGAGAGAGAGAGAGAGAGAGAGAGAGAGAGAGAGAGAGAGAGGAGAGAGAGAGAGAGAGAGAGAGAGAGAGAGAGAGAGAGAGAGAGAGAGAGAGAGAGAGAGAGAGAGAGAGAGAGAGAGAGAGAGAAGAGAGAGAGAGAGAGAGAGAGAGAGAGAGAGAGAGAGAGAGAGAGAGAGAGAGAGAGAGAGAGAGGGAGAGAGAGAGAGAGAGAGAGAGAGAGAGAGAGAGAGAGAGAGAGAGAGGAGAGAGAGAGAGAGAGAGAGAGAGAGAGAGAGGAGAGAGAGAGAGAGAGAGAGAGAGAGAGAGAGAGAGAGAGGAGAGAGAGAGAGAGAGGAGAGAGAGAGAGAGAGATGAGAGAGAGAGAGAGAGAGAGAGAGAGAGAAGAGAGAGAGAGAGAGAGAGAGAGAGAGAGAGAGAGAGAGAGAGAGAGAGAGAGAGAGAGAGAGAGAGAGAGGAGAGAGAGAGAGAGAGAGAGAAGAGAGAGAGAGAGAGAGATGAGAGAGAGAGAGAGAGAGAGAGAGAGAGAGGAGAGAATTAATGGAATATGCGTATGCTATAAAATTAGTAATAGTATATGTATGCAATCAAATTAGTAATAATGTTAGTTAATACAGCAAGAAATAAGTAAGAAATCAATATATATCATGTTAAGCTTCCATCTATATACCTTTGATACATAATGAAAAGAGAATTGAATCATGCCAACGAATTTTTCAAATGACTCACAGCAAAAGATGATCTGTAAAAGTGCTGTATAGCATCACTCTTGGCATTTAATAAAGAAATATTTTGATATCTGAAAATAAAGGTAAAGTAGGAAGAATGATAAAGTAGTAATCAAGTTCAGATGTGTGGAAATACATAACAGACAAGAACTGTCAACATGTGGAAGCAAAGTAACACACAAACCTATATGGGATGCGTAATATGAATGAGTTGCAAGGATTTGAGTTGATGGATATTATCATGTGCAAGTATAAAGGTTCTACAATGCTGACAGAAGTATTTGACAGATACAAGACAAAGTGCCAAAAATAGTGGTCTTGAAAGTTATCTAGCTGAGATGCAGCATGCTTGTGCCCAATATATACTAATTTCACATAATCTGTAATCTATATTTCCTGCATGTCACAGGGTGTGACTGTAGGAGAGATGGAAGAGGGGTTTGCAATCGCATCCTTTTTAATTTCTTCTTACAAAAACAACTTCTACAAAACAAAGACAACATAGTATGACGAAGGCCTGCTGCCAGGACTTTTCATTTTTACACTTTTGGCAAGCCTGCTAACTCTGATGGGGGTATGGTGAGCGTATATATATATATATATATATATATATATATATATATATATATATATATATATATATATATATATATATATATATATATATATATATATATATATATATATACGGGGTCCCCGTTTTAAGTCATTCCGAGTTAAGTCGTTCCGAGGTTACATCAGAGACCAATAAATAATTAATAAATCATTAAGAAATCAGTGTATAGTGTACTTTAACTATTTTTATGTATTAGACTGTGAATTTAGATTATTTTTCTGTGTGTTAGAGTACCTATATTTAGCATTGGTGGGGGGCCTAGGTTCGAATTACAGGTGCATTCTGACTTAAGTCGAAATCCGACTTAAGTCAGCTGTTAGGAACGGAACTCTGACATAAGGTGGGGACCCCCCGTATAGATATTTTATGCAAGGATAGGTTCTCAAAAGGCTCGTGTAAACCAAAGTTCGCCAAATTTAAAGAGTATATTTCCATAGGGAATAATGTTAATAGGCATGGATACATTCTACAAGCGTATATAAACACACTATACCAAAGAAATAACGTAGCTAAACACATTTTACATGTAAATAAGCAAGCTGAAATACGTATGTAAGATTAAAAATAAACAAATACAGAATTAAAGATATACAGGGTAAAGATAAACAAAATATAAACAAAAGCAACACTTGAAAGCTCAACATGCTTTGCATAACTAGGAAATTTCAACTTTTTTTGCGAATCTTGGCATATTCAGCTATTTTATTCTGTACCACCTAAAATATATACAGTATTAAAGATATACAGATAAACAAAAAAATAAATTACAGTACAGGTGTAAGCACTCTATATACGGTGGGCAACAGGCACACTGGGATTTGTGTGGTGGCAGTGAGAAGGTGACTTAAGCGGTAGGAGAGGGAGGAGAAGAGGAGGAGGAAGGGGGAGAGCTAACCCCTGGTTGTGTTTGGGGTTCATGCTGCTTAGATGTGCTGGGTTGAGGGTCATCAGAATCACCTGTTTTGGATGAGAAGTAGGCATGAAGAGTTCCCTGCCGTGCAACCCTCCTCTTTTCTTGCAAAAGTTCATGGTAGAAGCGAACAACTTTCATGACCCTTTGGTACGTCCTGCACGCTCCACATTAGGATCTTTTTTATCCAAAGTATCCAAGGCATTCTCCAGATGGTTAAAAAATTCAGTCAATTCATTCACACTGAGTGTTTTCCTGGGGCTCCCATGAAGTGCGGCTGCAGCCTCCTTTTCCTCATCCTCCTAACGTTGTCGTTGAGCTTCCATTTCATACAAATCCTCAGCTGTCAGTTCCTCTGTATGAGAAGCAAGCAGGGCATCCACATCCTCCTCAACAATGCTGGAGACTCCCACATGATGGGCAAGCTGAACACACTCAAGTTTCATCTTTGAAAGCCTGTCATTGAGATCAAAACCCTTGAATGAGTGTGTTAGCTCTGGGCAAAGCTCCTTCCCAGCTCCATTCAAACATGACTGTGTAACTTCAGCCCAAGAATCCTTCAAAACCAAATGGCATGCTTGATATTAAATTCTTTCCAGTAATCCTTAGCCACATTTTTCTTAACCTCTATCACTGAGAGATCAGGGGAATCAGCGACTTTTTCAAGGTAGCAAAGCTGACGTCAGTCTTAATGCTGAGGTTTTTAAACGAATTACTAAGGTAATGTGATTTGAGCAATTGCATCACCCCCTGATCTATTGGTTGGAGTAGTGAATTTGTATTTGGTGGTAGAAACACAACTTTTATATTCGGGTTCAAATCGGCAATTGATGGAGGATGAGCTGGTGCATTATCCAAAATGAGAAGAATTTTGAAGGGTATATTCTGACTCTTGCAATAAAATTCTTACTCTTTTGGGAGATGCGTTACGAAATAATCTTTAAAAATACTCCCAGTCATCCATCCCTTCTTATTTGCATACCAGTGGACAAGAAGTAACTCTTTATAATAACCCTTCAGCGCAAGAGGGTTTTCCGAGTAATAAATCATTACAGGCCTCAGCTTCAGGTCGCCCTCAGCGTTAGCATCAAGCATCAGCGTAGAGCAATCTTTTGCTGCCTTATAATCAGAAGCATGTTTTTCCTAAATAAAAATATACGTCCTGTCTGGCATTCGTTTACAGTATAAAGCAGTTTCATCCACAGTAATGATCTGCTTAGCCGTATATCCCCCTTCGTCTATGATAGCCGTCAATTCACTAGGAAATCGCTTTGCCACCTCGAGATCAGCTGATGCGCTCTCGCCTTGTGTTTTGCGGTTCTGATAACCAAATCTATGCTGAAAGTTTGCAAACCAGCCAGGGCTAGCTGCAATGGGTTTCACTTCGCCTTCTACCTGCGACTTCAAATGTTCATAAATTTCACTCTCTTTTTCTTACAAAACACTGTACGGCATGTTTGTTTTTAGTTTGTTCATCCAGATGGAAACCAACCACAGTACTATCTGACCTCACATACAATGATTTTGCCAAACTTAAAAGAACACCAGCTTTTGCACTATTTTAATTTTTTCTGCATTTTCACAGATGGTACGCAACAAACTTTAACTGAGTTGCATTGACTGTTTTATAAATGCTGTACTCTCACCACACTCACAAAGGGCCAACAATTGCAGCTTTAATTCAAGTTTTATAGACTTTCTTATTCATTTGGGAGCAGGAGCACTTCCATAATCTCTTCCTGGGCATTTACTGGCCATGATAGATGAATAAAAGTAAAATAAAAAAAGCACAGGAAAAACAAAGTTTATCACAACAACAGTTAGAACAAGCTCTATATCCACACAGTATGCCGGGTGAAGCAACACTGAGGCATATGGTGGCGTGGCAGGAAATTAGAAACGAGGCAGGTGCTTAGTCAATATACTGTACCACGTTTTTCGTGTAAATTGAATTAATTTAATATTATTGAGGATTTGTGATATTCCCAATTTGCGTAATCTAAAATTGCGTAAAAAGAGATGTGACTATCTATATATATATATATATATATATATATATATATATATATATATATATATATATATATATATATATATATATATATATATATATATATATATATACACAGTGAAACCTTGACTCAAGAACTTAATCCGTTCCTAAACCCTGTTCGTGGGGTAAAACAATTTTCCCATTGAAATGCATGTTATTTCAATTAATCCACTCCTAGTCACAATAAATATACATTTTAAAATTTTTCTAATGAGTATAAAAATTAAATATATTATGTATTTCATATGTAAAAGAAAAATTACATTAATAATACAAAGGAATTCTACTCTACTAAAATAAAACATAGTACAGTACTGTATTTATCTTTGTAGATGATTGTTGCTGGCACACGTGGATGGTGGTGGTGGTGTTGGTGGAGGAGGAGGAGGAGGACTACTTTTTTTGAAAGAGAGTCCCCTTCAATAAAAACATTAGGGAACTCTTCTGATATAGGCTGTATTTCTGGTGTTTTCTCTCTATGTTCTCTTTTGTAAGGTGGGTCTCTGACTAGTGGCACAAGAAAACAATCCTGAGAAAATTGTCTTTTTCTTTGCTGGCAAATTTTTCTAAAATAAGACATTGCATTGTCAATTACCATGTTCACTACTCTGTTGCCCACAGTTTTGTCTGGGTGATGATTCTGAATAAAAGCCAGCACATCATTCCACTTACTAAAAATTTCTTTAAGTTTTTCACTGAACACCTTTACCCTCTCATCCCCCTCCTCCAATGACTGCTCCTCTTGGAGAGTTTCACCTGTTCACACTGCAACTCGATCACTTCTTCGGTGGTGAGTTAATGTTTGTGGTCCTCTACCAGCTCCTCCATATCCTCCTCATTGACCTCCAAGCCCAAACTTTTGCCCGAGGCCACAATTTCACTCACAAACTTGATAGCTAACTCCTGCTTGAAGCCCTTGAAGTCTGTATCAGTCACACACCCTGGCCAAAGTTTCCTCCAGGCAGAGTTCAACGTGCGATATGAGACCTCCTTCCATACTTTCTAAATGAGGCTAATGCAGTGGAGTATAGTAAAGTGGTCTTTCCAGAAATCACGAAGGGTAAAATCTGTGTCATTGGTGACCTTGAAACACCTGGTAAAAAGTCTTTTTATACAATTTCTTAATATTGTAAATTTCCTGCTGGTCCATGGGCTGAAAGATAGGAGTGGTGTTGGGAGGCAGTAATTTGACTTTTATAAAGTCGCATTGAAGAGCAAGGTTTTCTTCTACACCTGATGGGTAGGAGCATTATCCATTATGAGGAAACACTTAAGGGTCAAACCATTTTCCTCAAGATAGTTTTTACAGATGTCGCAAACATTTCAATCAACCACTCTAAAAACAAACTCCACGTGACCCATGACTTTGGGTTTAACCTCCACATTACCGGAAGGCTAGCCTTGAACAAGTTATTGCGCTTAAAAATGCATGGATTTTCAAAGTGGTAAACTAAAAGAGGATTGATCTTACAATTCCCACTAGCATTAGTGCACAATAAAACTGTAAGCCTGTCTTTCATTGGTTTGTGGCCAGGCACTGACTTCTCCTCTTGGGTTATATAAGTTCTTTTAGGATTGTACTTCCAAAAGAGTACTGTTTCAAAACAATTAAAAACTTGTTGCGGGACATAACCTTCACTCTCGATAACTTTAGCGAATTCCTTCAGGTACGCATCCGCTGCCTTTTCATCAGAATTAGCCGCCTTTCCATGCCTAACAACGATATGAATCCCACTTCGTCAACAAAATTTTTCAAACCAACTTCTGCTGACTTCAAATTCGTCAATTTTAGCGCCACTAGAACTCTGAGTGTTTGCTACAAAATCGTGGTGTATTTGCAAAGCCTTAGCGCATATTATGGCCTCACTAACACTATATCCAACCAGCTGTTTTTCAATTATCCAAACCAACAATAATTTTTCCATCTCTTCTATCAAATGAATCCTATTCTTCGTTAATATAGTCACTCCCTTAAGCACGTCAGCTGCCTTATAGATCTCTTTATTCTTTAATATAGTACAGATGGTCGACTTTGCCATGTTATACTGCATGGCGAGATCAGAAATACAAACACCATATTCATGCTTAGATTTTTTTTTTCATTTCCACTGCTATGTGTCTAAGATGTTTGATGCCACTGTCACTAACGCACTTCACTTCCTTAGGAGACATACTGAGGGTTAGCTTAAAGTAAAGGCAAAACAATGGAAAAGTACAAAGAAAGAACAACGAACAGAGCACGAACGAACTACACAGCACAGGCACCAATGCAGAACTGAAAGCAACCACATGGTCGCCCGGGCAAGCGGGAACGTGGTCGCCCAGCCAGATGTGCACGTGTAGGCGCGTTTGGGACTCGAGTGTTTATTAGGGGGGCGGTGCAAATTTGCTTATAAATTTTGTTCGTGGGGCGGTTTTTTGTGGAGGAGGGCACTACTTATACATATGTGTGTGTGTGTGTGTGTGTGTGCTTTAGAAAAAGGAAACAACTGAAAGTGCATATTCAACAATCATGAAGTTCCATGAATGAAATACATAATGTGCTCTACAAAAGGAAATAACTGAATGTGCAGATTCAACAATGGAACTCAAAGACAAGAATCAAGTCATTACACATGAAAAGCTCTTGACAGAAATCATCCAATACACCTGAAATCAAACTGGAAAAGACAAAAAACTATTCTATGCATATTACAAGGCCAGTATTTACAACTCTGTCAAACAATTAAAATTGAAATGCATTTTTATAGCTAATATTATCAAGCAGTTTCAGACAGACAAAAGGCAACTGCCATATATAACTGTACATCAGAAGAAGACAAAACAGATGAAATAAATAAGGGATCAGATGAAAAAAAAAATAATAACGATAGGGACCAAAAATTTCTTTCAAGAACTAACAATTTCTGATTTTCATAAATACCATTATATTCATCCTTGCAAATGTAAGAATAAAATATTCTGATCAAATATTCCTTGTGTACGGCAAGAGGTGAGTATAAGGAATATGAGAAAGAAAATATCCCTACATGTGTATCCTACTGGCAACCGATGCAATTTATACTGAAAAGGGAGAAAAGGGGGCTAGAAATTCCTGCCCCAATTTTGACCAAAATTTAAAGAGGCACAGATTAAGTAGGGTCTGTTGAAGCTCAATATACTTCAATTCTTTTGATGCAGTTGTGGTCACTCTACTGGACTGAATGGCATGGAGCATTTCATTTAAATCATATAAATAACCACTAAGCAAATTATGCAAGAACAACACTTAGCTAAAATGATCATGAAGTGAGTAAAAAAGATGTCCTATTTCAAGTACTCTTGTTGACTGGCAAATAAAATCACTACATGAACGTAAACGAATGAATCCTAAGATATGCCAATGTGATCAGCAGTCGCTTTCATTACTAAATCCCTACAATAAATATGTATAAAAAATCATCAACAGATATCTATGTTTATAAAGCACACTCTTTTGCAATGTAAAGTTGATTCTCATACAATATGCATCAGACTAATTTCTGTAGAATGTCATGACATGCTTTCTGCCTTATCAATAAATAGTTTCTTTATCACAAACTGAAAACATAGTGGGTCCCATTTCCATTCCATACTTTGAGTACAAATCACGAAAAGAACTTACCCTGAACTTTTAGTCACAATTCTTAGCTAGTTATCCAGAAGCATGTCCAATGGAAATAGTTAATATCTCAGAATCATATTAAAGATATATTAATATGTCAACTTCCCACAAAAAGCATTAAAAAGATACTATGACAAGTATTACTATAAAGGAAATCTAGAAGAAGTATATAAGTCTAATAAAGCAATGATGAATTTGCTTACCAGAGAAGCTACCTGTAATATTGCCTTGATTTTACTGACTTCACAAATACGGTACAAAGCTCACTGCTGCTCGAAAAATGCATCCCAAATACCAATGCCAGTGAGTTTGAAAACTAAAGTAATGGATACTGTGTTTTGGGGATAGATGCCTTCTATATGTTATGGTTTCCTTCAGTATGTATTTAATTAATGAAAAACCAAGTTTACTCCCTTTGAATTAACACCTGGACTATTAGAAATGCATTTTAATAATCTTACAATAATCATTAAAATATGAAAAATTCCACTGAATTTCAACTGTGATAATGCTTAAAACTTTACTCATATTATCAGAGCTTAACCTTACCTAGTATCTGTATTCGTTGCAGGTTCAGTAGCAGATTCTGCGCATGGAACTACAATGGGATTTTGTCTAAGAGGAGGCTGAGCATCTTTGCGACGCAGTGCAGGGGAAGATCGTGGAGAGGAGTGAGGAGAGTTTCGTGTGTCTAAGACACTCAACCCTGGATGAGGACGGCAGGCCCGCTGCTTAATTGTGCCAGCATTTTCATTTGCAAATGGGAGGGAATCAGATGAGTCTGTACTTGAAGTCGACTGTTGGAAATACAAAGAAAGAGTTGCCTTAAAATATGATTAATAAACTTGGGTACAGTAAACAATCAGTATATAAATTAACAAAATGATAAATATGTTATTATATAAAATATTGGGATATGAACATTACCTTAAAGCTAGCATTGGAATCATTTCTTCTCGGTCTAAAACCAGGCGCTATTTCATCGTCTGCAGCTGTAGTTAAAGTCTGTGATGCAGCTAGTGAATCAGTAGTAATAGATGCTGTAGTAATTGTGCTACTGATTCTTGAGGTATTAGCCATAGTTACACAAGTTAATGGAGGTGGGGGTGGAGGGAAATCATCAGGAAGATGCTGATGATTTGCATTGTCTGGAGGAGCAGGCGGAGGTGGTAAATCTGGAGTAACATCAGGTTGCAAATTATTTTTGATCCCCATGTACCCATACGATAAGCCTCTTCTTAAATATCCATACTGACTCTCTCGAGATAATGCCTCCTTTGAGGTCTCGCTAATAGAATTTGAGCGTCTAGGAGGAGGTGGAGGTAACTTTTTTGGAGTTCCTTGTGGAGTGTTATTAGTACTTCCTGAGCCTTGAGAGCTATAGATTTTTTCGGAATTTTGGCGATTCAGAGTTTTTATGTTGAGTTCTTTCATGTTGATCTCTTCCCCCTCTGTTGGTTTCTTAAGATTCATTCCATCCTTAATAAACTGTGGCACCTCATGAATGTCAACCCGTGTTTTTGCTGTAACTTTGGCAACAGGTCTAAGTTTATTGGCAGTGCGAGGTCTGGGTAAAGTTCCTCCACCCTCGTAGCTTCCAGCATATTCATTCGTTGGGGTTATATCACCATCATCCATCGAACGCTGTGGATGTGGATGTGATACAATCATATTTGGAGGGGGAAAAGGTCTTGGTGGTAAACTACCTAATGAAGAGGGACCCTGGACAAGAGGAAGTCTACTATCAGGGTGAAAAGTTTGATATGTCCCATATATTGGCTCATCCAAACTTTCAGCACTCCTCCCTCTACCCCCAGGTCGAACTTGAACAGCTACAACATCTGGCCTGTACTGAACTTGCCCAGGCCCTGGGAGGGGATGAGGAGGACCACTCGAAACTTTTCCACCAGGAGGTGATGGACCCTGGGATCCACCAAACTGATAAGGTCCTGGATGATGAGGCATGGGTTGGACGTGAGCTTGGGGTGGGCCCATTGGAGCGTACTGAACACTCGGATTGTAATGATTTGGAACTCCATAATGACCTCCAGGATCTGCTGGACCACTTATTCTACCAAGCTCTCCAGAGTTATGATGCCCAACTGGACCAGCAAATGTTCGGAATTCTGGTATAGCGGTGAACTGATCCCGCCCGTCACAGTTATCTCTTGGAATCATAATTTCATGGGCAGAATATTGATTCTGTGCACGATTATCTAGGGCATTAGAAAATTTCTTGCCAGACATTATATCCTTCGCCCGCTTTATGGCCAACATGACCTTAAAAAGAAAGGGTAAGATATTAATTTTGAAAAGCTTACCTAAAATACAAGAATTTTCTTGAAGCTACAGTGTTTCCCATAAAGGAGTTAAAAATAATTGCTTAAATATATTAACTCCAATCATAGTAACTGGAATATCTAAGATATTATATATTTCTAAGAAAAAGGCCTGCATTATAAGGCAATCTTCCAAACGGTACTAGACAATAAAAAGTATATATATGAAGTTAATTACGATAATTTCATAGTAATAATGTTGTAGATAATACGTGCTAAATTATTTCTATTATAATATTCCTGAAAATTCTCATCATGACAAGTACACTAAAAACATCTCTTACAAAAAATTATAAGTTTATATATAAGGTCCGAGGACCAGACCATACTTACATCCTTGCAACAGAGTTTAATTCACTTACTGTTGTGTGAAGTGACACTAACCCGATCATTTTTTTTTTGTGGGGGGGGGGGAACCAAGGAGGAGATTGTGGTGTCATTCAAGTGCTATCTTTTGTCACTCACCAGACTATGTGAGCACAGCTTTTTGAGTATGAGGTCAAGAGAGATCAATCCTTAACAGACAGAAGCTTGCATAATGGAACAATTCGCATCTAATTGTTCGACAACTTGTTAGATAAAAAAGATTAGTCAAAGCTAACAATTGGCAAATTGACAACAAAGTTAATACTGTACTTTTATATTGTAATACAGCTCAAAGCTTTTATATTGTAACACAGACGAAAAAGCTGTCAATATGAGAAAAGAAAACAGTAAATTTTTTAACTCAAGCTATATCAGTTGAGATTAAACGCAAGTCTAGAGTAGAAATTAATGCAATAATGTGATACATACAGGCAAATCTGCAAAGCAGTGGCAGAAAAAACAGTAATTACAATTCAATCAAAATAAGATACCATATCCCTCTTAGTTTTTAGTGTGGACACTACTGTAATATATGAACAGAAGTAACATAACTTCTTTCGTGAAGATGTATTTTAATAAGACAAGAAATTTAGGTGAGGTGGGACAAAGATGCAATAACTTTTCTGAGCAACACCAAGGACATTTTTTTCTGATCACTTCCAATATGATAGGCAAAACCAATGCATCAATAGAAATAAATATATCCTTAAAAAATAATTCTAAGTCACTGTAATTTTGTATTCATATTACAGAACATTAAAAATTGACAACAACTGCATTTACATTATAAAACCCTGCTTTCCTTTGTTTCCTGAATAGCCTCAACAATATTTGATGGCACCAAGCTTAATCTCTATATAATCTTTTACGCTCTTACAATGGAATATATTAAACACGTTATCAAACCTTTTTGGAAAACTGCCATATACTCCACCTTATGTTCTTACCGTAAAAAATAATTATAATATATTAAAGGATTTGCTTTATTTCATATCAACAGGCATATCGAGTCCATATCTTTTAATATATGCATAAGAATTCTTAGGGTGGGAATTTCACATAATTCTCGTTAAAGTAAATACTTCCATACATCATACTTACTTTTTTCTGATGGCCTAACTTTTTAATGCTAATATCTTCTAAGTCCTCCCATGTGACCTGAGTCATCTGTTCAACAGAGTTGTAACCTTGTTGCTTTAGAGTGGCAGTGTATTCTTCTAGCCTCAACAAAGATAACCAGTCTTCGAGTCGACTCTGTAAAGGACACATTCAATTTCATCAGTATCACAATGGGCGCCAGTAATGCAAACTAAAAATTGAGGGAGGCATAGAATGTCAGCATAATGTTCCTCAATCTCTTTTAGTAGCCCCTTAATACATACAAAGGCATACGAGGGGAGTATATTTCTCTCCAACTGAAGAGTAAGAACAAAGGGAAAAAAATTTTTTTCGACATGTTGCCACATCCCACCAAAGCCTGCAGTGAAGTCACAACTAACAGAAAAAGGAGACAGTCAGGTCTAATAAATACAGTAACAATTTGAATGTATTCTAAATGCAAGTCCTTGACAGAATATTATTATCAACAATATTTGAAAAAAATCTGTTTAAAACTGTCGTCCTTATAAATGAATTTACTAAGTGAAGGAACCGGAGTTACCTACAAAGCAAATACCTATTCAATGTTAATTACATCAATTAATGAAGTGTAGCAAAATATTACAGCATTTTTTCATTTGCTAGTTATTTTCTGCTGTAACAATAGGTAAGGGTCAATAATACTAGTAAAATATTTATATTTAAATAACATGAGCGTTTGTGCTCCAATTAACCTAAAACTCAAGAACTTGGTATAAAAACCTAATCAGGAGATAAGATTCTTTTTTAACAATTTCATAAAATAAAGCACCTTCACTAATATAAATGTATAAAAAACTTTTTTATAAAAAAATAGCATACTCAAACATTTTTCTTTTTCAACATTTGAGTCCATAATCCACTGAAACCAATGGGATGGCCACAACTGAACAAGTACTTACCGGAATAAAATTAGGTAGTCTATCTGATATATTAAGCTTTGTGATTTCAGCCTTCAGCTTCTTTCTATGGGCAGGTTTTGTGATACCTATGGCATTCAAGTCCTCGGGAGTCATACGGGATATAGTAGGCATATCATAACCAGCCAATATGAATTTCTCATAATATTCCTCTAAACGAATGTCTGTTAACCAGGCTCGTAACACCTCTGAATCCTGGGGGATGAATAGAAATTTATAGAGACTAAAGAAAAGCCGATGAACAAATATAAATATTAGGTGGTAAGAGTAACAAATGTTCTGCAAACGCAGCCTTAAATAACAGATAATAACAAATGAATGTTACTACCTTATGTAGCTACAAGTTCACACCTTATTCTCTGCCAAGTCTAAATAGAATTCATCCATGGACACCACTATAGATAAAAAACGTAAAATAGAAATCATTTTACAGTACTTGTGAAAGAATGTAGGACATAAGATTTTACCTCTTTCCTTCAAATGATTTAAATATGATTACATAACACTGAAATGTACTTTTGAGATAAAAAATTCAGACATACAAAGGAATTTCCAGTATATATAGTCTCTGATAGAGGATAGCCACACTGCATTAAGGCTTCCCCAATGCTCTTTTATATAAATATTCAGCTTTATATATATATATATATATAATATATATATATATATATATTATATATATATATATATATATATATATATATCTATATATATATATATATATATATTATATATATATATATAATATATATTATATATATATATATTATATATATATATATTATATATATATATATATATATAATATATAATATATATATACTAAATATTAAAATACTTACCTTACTAATAAAGAATATAACTGTATAGAGATGCAGCACAATTATTTTAAGTTCAAAAACAGATGGAAAAATGAGAAATCACTAAACTTTTAATTCGTGACTTAAAATTTACATGGGGAAGTTGCCAAACTAATTAAAGAAAGAATGATATTTAAACTCAAAGTGATTGAGAATTGACATGCAGACGTTGCCATACTAAGAATACAGAGAATAAAATGTTTTCACAAAAATGAGGAAGAGAGACTGAGGTAAGAAATATTTAATAACAAGTAATAAAGGATATGGATAAGATATACTCGGAAATATCATATGTAACTAAATTTTGCAAATAGCAAGCATGAGAAAGTACTGATGAATCAGTATATTCAGAAAGATGGATGATTTTTATTTCATAACATAAAAATATATGATTTTAATATCAGTACGATGTTCCGGTTTTACGTCACGAAGTCCCCTTTCAACCAAGGGCTAGGACGGTTGCCTTCTTGCGAAGGACTTGTTTTGGCAGATGTAATCCTTACGCTGAGTGCATGCCTTTGCTAACCTCAGACCGTGACGGGGCGCGAACCCTCGACCTGACGCCTCAGAGTCGGAGACGCTACCGACTGAGCCACGGCGACTACAATATCAGTACGATACATCATAAAAATTTTGCCAAACACAAGAGTCCTGAGTTGGCAAATGATGATGAAGGGAATAGTGAATAAAAGATTACTTTTGGTAATTGAGATTACTCTGGATATTCATTAAAATTTTTAGGTAACTAAAAAAAAATTCAATTCATACTATTTTTTATCCAAACTTAATGTCAAGTCCTGCTGAAGACTTCTGGGGATCAAAAATGGAAAAAAAAAAAAAAAAATTAGGTAGGACTTTATCACAACCACTCATCCACATTACTTTTATCATGTGCCTCTAAACATGGTTCTTGAATTATTTTTCTATGATAAATTGGATAACTAGTGCTGATTATTATTCCAATTAAGGACTTCATTAATTAAACATAAAACCAGTCAGATGAATTATTATATTCTCAATTGTTGCACAAAGATGAATATTATATATTGCAACTAAATAATAATATCATTATCACATAAAATAAACTAATAACAATGATGATGATAATAATAATAATAATAATAATAATAATAATAATAATAATAATAATAATAATAATAATAATAATAATAATAATAAAGAAACCTTTACTGATAAATTTGAAAATAATCCTGGCCAACACCTCCACCAGTTTCTCCTTCTCTTGATGCCTCTTTCTGATGCTATCATATTTCCAAACACTGCCAGTCAATCTAAACACTATCAACAACAGCACATCACTGACTCTCTAATACAACATTCGCACTGCACATGTGAATTGATTCACATACGAACATACATACAATACTTATATACAAAAAATTCAAAGGCATCCATCCCAAATTAAGAATATATATATATATATATATATATATATATATATATATATATATATATATATATATATATATATATATATATATATATATATATATATATATATATA